>ONZH01000722.1:0-82168 GCA_900303285.1 Rhinella marina | reverse complement strand
TGCCATTTCCTCGAGCATGGCGAGATACTCGTCCGAGCAGCGAGCACTTACGAGTACCCTAATACTCGAACGAGCACCAAGCTCGGACGAGCATGCTCGCTCATCTCTAATCACTATTGTTCACAACAAACCGCACAGAGGCCTACACAGAACAGCTCTATATATTGAGAATAAAGTACACACAGGTGGACTATATTTACTAATTGGGTGACTTCTGAAGGCACTTGGTCACACTGAATTTTATTTACAGGTATGCGAGTACAGGGGGCTGAATACAAATGCACACCACACAATTTTTGGGGATTTTTATTCATAAACATTTTTTAACAACATGTATCATTTGCTTATCACTTCACACACTTTACTTGGTCTATTACATTTAATCCAAATAAATACATTTAAGGTTTTGGGTGTGATCTGAAAAAATGTGGGGGTAGTATGAATACTTTTTCAAGGCACTGTAAGGTTTACTAATAACAGCGATGTCTCTGAATCTTCAGGTCAAACTCCTTTTATGACAATTGTCAGAAATCAGAATGTTTTTCTCCCATTAGGTACAATAGCTGGTACAATAGTTGGTTCTTACTGTATTTGCTGCGATTTTTGGGATGTCTGGATAGGTTTTCACAAGAATCTTGAAATCACTGCAGCTAAGACAAAGAAAGTAGCTGAATCATTGCCCAGGTACCGAAATTATTCCTGGAGATAAAGTTTTCCTCTCCCTGAAGCACATACAACAGAGTCCCATCTTATAAATGTATTCCTTCCTTTCTTTGAGCCATTTCTTATATTGAACCAGATGAATCAAGCCGTCTGCCTCAAGCAACTATCAGATTACTATCTCTTTCCATATTTCTATCTTTTGTCCTCTGGTCATTAAATGGTTTTCCTCTAAAATCCAGATGTCCCCAACTCCTGCTTTTGAGTGTCCTATAGACAAAGATTGCAAAGAACTTAAAAATGCACTGCTTAGTGCATCAATAGAAGTTTATATTTTGGTCACACTCAGAAAACTAGAATCCTAATGCATGTAATTTTTTCCTAAAAACTTGTTGCAGTTGTTCTACTGTTTATAAGTGGCCATTTAACCCTCAGACTCCCAGCGCCGTACATGTACGGCGCTCTGATCGGGCGGGCGCAGGAGCTGCGCCCGCCCGATCAGCGGTGGGGGTCCGGCTGTGCCGAGGTGCCGGACCCCTGCTGAATGCGCCAGCATCGGTGAAAACACCGATGCCGGCGCATTAACCCTTCATGTTACGCGGTCAGCGCTGACCGCGGCACATGAGGTGTGCGGGAGTAAGGGAATCAGGATGGCGAGCGGGGGGGCCATCGGGTCACCGCGCTGCTGTGACGGGGACCCGATGGCTCGGATAGCAGCCCGATGCCTTCCTTAGGCATCGTGGCTGCTATCCCTGCGTGCCTGTGCAATCCAGCCCCCTGGATCGCACAGGAAGCAGGCTGTACAACCTGCTCTATAAAAATATTACATGAGATGGCCCCCCAGGCGAATGCTGTAAAAAATAAAAACTATGCCAAAACAACCATTTTTTTCCCTCTTGCCTCACAAAAAGTGTAATAGCAGGCGATCAAAAAGGCGTATTTATCCCAAAATGGTACCAATCAAACCGTCATCTTGTCCCTCAAAAATGATACCCTACCTGAGACAATCGCCCGAAAAATAAAAAAAAAATGGCTCTCTGAAAATGGCAACACAAAAAACAGATTTTATTCTGTTCAAAAGTAAATCTAATGTGTAAAACTTTCCAAAAATAAAACCATTTTTTCCCTCTTGCCTCTCGTCCCGCAAAAAATGAGCCCCCACATAAGACATAAATAAAAATCAATGGCTCCTGCAAACCAATCCACCAAAATCTGTGTTGTAAAATCCATATGGCGCTCCTTCTGTTCTGAGTCCTGCCATGTGCCCCCACAGCAGTTTACCACAACATATGGGGTGTTGCCGTATTCAGGAGAAAATGGGTAACAAATTATGGGGTGCTTTTCTCCTGTTACCCCTTGTGAAAATGAAACATTTGGGGCTAAAGCAACATTTTATTGGAAGAAATGAAAGTTTTCATTTTCACAGCCAAGTGTTTCCAAATTCCGTAAAACGCTTAGGGGGTCAAAGTGGCCAGTACCCCCCTTAATATATTCTTTGAAGGGTGTAGTTTCCAAAATGGGGTCACTTTATGAGGGTTTCCACTGTAGAGGTACGTCAGGGTCTCTCAATTACAAAATGGTGCCTAAAAACCATTCTAGCAAAATCTGCCTCCAAAATCCGTATGGTGCTCCTTTCCTTCTGACCACTGCCACAAACCCATAGAGACGTTTACCACCACATATGGGGTATTTCTGTAAACTGCAGAATCAGAGTAATGTATATTGAGGTTTAGTTTGCTGTTAACCCTTGCTGTTTTGCAAGAAAAAAATTATTAACATGAATAATCTACCAAAAAAGTGAAATTTTGAAATTTCATCTCCATTTTCCATTAATTCTTGTGGAACACCTCAAGGGTTAACAAAGTTTGTAACAGCAGTTTTTTATAATTTGAGGGGTGTAGTTTCTAAAATGGGGTCATTTATGGCTGGTTTCCATTACATAAGCTACTCAAAATCACTTTATAACTGAATTGGTGCTTAAAAAAATGGTTTTGGAAATTTTGTTGAAAATTTGAAAAATAGCTTCTAAACCTCTATGCCTTCTAACGTCCCAAAAAAGTAAAATGATATTTATAAAATGATGCCAACATAAAGTATACATATGGGGAATGTAAAATAATAACTATTTTTGGAGGTATTACTATGTATTTTGAAAGTAGAAATTTTGAAATTTGCTAATTTTTCCAAATTTTTGCTAAATTTGGTATTTTTTTATAAATAAAAATGAAATATTTTGCCACAAATTTACTACTATCGTGAAGCACAATATGTGATGAGAAAACAATCTTAGAATGGCCTGGATAAGTAAAAGTGTTCCAAAGTTATTACCACATAAAGTGACACATGTCAGATTTGCAAAAAACGGCCTGGGATTTGAGGTGAAAAGTGGCCCGTTACTGAAAGGGTTAATAACTATAATTTAGTGTGTCAACAATGGTGTATATTTTGGTCACACCCAGAGTATGTTTTACAGTGTTTTCAAAGTGTGTTTTTAAACAGTCTGTTAACCCCTTCAAGCGCCAGTTTGAACCAAATGTCGGAGCCCCATTTTTCTAATCTGACATGTGTCACTTTACGTGGTAATAACTTTGGAACACTTTTACTTATCCAAGCCATTCTGAGATTCTCGTGACACATTGTACTTCAAGGTAGTGGTAAATTTGAGTCGATATATTTCATTTCATTTCAAATTTCAAAGTGATTTCGAGGGGCTTACGTAATGGAAACCACCCATAAATGACCCCATTTTAGAAACTACACCCCTCAAATTATTCAAAACGGATGTTACAAACTTTGTTAACCCTTTAAGGCCTCTTTCACACGAGTGTCGCGGATTAGGTGCGGATGCGTTCAGGGTGCGTTCAGTGAAAATGCTGCGTTTTTGTATGCGTGTGCAGTCAGTTTTATCTGCGTTTGCGTGGCGTTTTTGTGCGGGTGACATGCGGATTGCATGCGTTTTTCACGCGCCGTGAAAAAAAACTGAACCCTCCTCTGGAGTCACCTGGTCCTTGCCAACACATATAAATTCTCCCCTTTTTGGTTTTAAATGGTGGGATAGCTCATTTATCTTGTGTTTGATAGATATTTGTAGTCTGTGTTTGATTTTGGCAGTAGGATTTTCCTTTGCAGGATGTCTACTTTCCGTATTTCTTCTACTGACCATGTTTTTTTGCACTGGCTTGTTTTTCGTTTTTGGGGTGAGCGCCCCGATATGATCGAGGAAGAGCCTCCAAGAAAGCGGATGTGGGTGCACCCTATCATTTCCCAGCGGGCGTGCAAAGGTCAATTTGTGTCTTTGTTTTCTGACCTCCGTGCGCACCCCGACAAGTTCTTCAATTATTGCCGCATGTCGGTGGCAACCTTTGACCGTTTGTTGGGGGAGCTGCGTCCTGCTCTCCTTTTCCAGGACACCAACATGCGGCGGAGTGTGTCACCTGAAGAACGTCTGATTGTTACTTTAAGGTAAGACAATCTGTTCCTTTTGTTTTCATTTGCCCAGACTCCCTTTGTGTCTAGGTCCTATTTGTAGTCTAGTTTGGGTTCTTACAAACATTTCCTTTGTAATGTAGCCCCCTGGATCGCACAGGAAGCAGGCTGTACAACCTGCTCTATAAAAATATTACATGAGATGGCCCCCCAGGCGAATGCTGTAAAAAATAAAAACTATGCCAAAACAACCATTTTTTTCCCTCTTGCCTCACAAAAAGTGTAATAGCAGGCGATCAAAAAGGCGTATTTATCCCAAAATGGTACCAATCAAACCGTCATCTTGTCCCTCAAAAATGATACCCTACCTGAGACAATCGCCCGAAAAATAAAAAAAAAATGGCTCTCTGAAAATGGCAACACAAAAAACAGATTTTATTCTGTTCAAAAGTAAATCTAATGTGTAAAACTTTCCAAAAATAAAACCATTTTTTCCCTCTTGCCTCTCGTCCCGCAAAAAATGAGCCCCCACATAAGACATAAATAAAAATCAATGGCTCCTGCAAACCAATCCACCAAAATCTGTGTTGTAAAATCCATATGGCGCTCCTTCTGTTCTGAGTCCTGCCATGTGCCCCCACAGCAGTTTACCACAACATATGGGGTGTTGCCGTATTCAGGAGAAAATGGGTAACAAATTATGGGGTGCTTTTCTCCTGTTACCCCTTGTGAAAATGAAACATTTGGGGCTAAAGCAACATTTTATTGGAAGAAATGAAAGTTTTCATTTTCACAGCCAAGTGTTTCCAAATTCCGTAAAACGCTTAGGGGGTCAAAGTGGCCAGTACCCCCCTTAATATATTCTTTGAAGGGTGTAGTTTCCAAAATGGGGTCACTTTATGAGGGTTTCCACTGTAGAGGTACGTCAGGGTCTCTCAATTACAAAATGGTGCCTAAAAACCATTCTAGCAAAATCTGCCTCCAAAATCCGTATGGTGCTCCTTTCCTTCTGACCACTGCCACAAACCCATAGAGACGTTTACCACCACATATGGGGTATTTCTGTAAACTGCAGAATCAGAGTAATGTATATTGAGGTTTAGTTTGCTGTTAACCCTTGCTGTTTTGCAAGAAAAAAATTATTAACATGAATAATCTACCAAAAAAGTGAAATTTTGAAATTTCATCTCCATTTTCCATTAATTCTTGTGGAACACCTCAAGGGTTAACAAAGTTTGTAACAGCAGTTTTTTATAATTTGAGGGGTGTAGTTTCTAAAATGGGGTCATTTATGGCTGGTTTCCATTACATAAGCTACTCAAAATCACTTTATAACTGAATTGGTGCTTAAAAAAATGGTTTTGGAAATTTTGTTGAAAATTTGAAAAATAGCTTCTAAACCTCTATGCCTTCTAACGTCCCAAAAAAGTAAAATGATATTTATAAAATGATGCCAACATAAAGTATACATATGGGGAATGTAAAATAATAACTATTTTTGGAGGTATTACTATGTATTTTGAAAGTAGAAATTTTGAAATTTGCTAATTTTTCCAAATTTTTGCTAAATTTGGTATTTTTTTATAAATAAAAATGAAATATTTTGCCACAAATTTACTACTATCGTGAAGCACAATATGTGATGAGAAAACAATCTTAGAATGGCCTGGATAAGTAAAAGTGTTCCAAAGTTATTACCACATAAAGTGACACATGTCAGATTTGCAAAAAACGGCCTGGGATTTGAGGTGAAAAGTGGCCCGTTACTGAAAGGGTTAATAACTATAATTTAGTGTGTCAACAATGGTGTATATTTTGGTCACACCCAGAGTATGTTTTACAGTGTTTTCAAAGTGTGTTTTTAAACAGTCTGTTAACCCCTTCAAGCGCCAGTTTGAACCAAATGTCGGAGCCCCATTTTTCTAATCTGACATGTGTCACTTTACGTGGTAATAACTTTGGAACACTTTTACTTATCCAAGCCATTCTGAGATTCTCGTGACACATTGTACTTCAAGGTAGTGGTAAATTTGAGTCGATATATTTCATTTCATTTCAAATTTCAAAGTGATTTCGAGGGGCTTACGTAATGGAAACCACCCATAAATGACCCCATTTTAGAAACTACACCCCTCAAATTATTCAAAACGGATGTTACAAACTTTGTTAACCCTTTAAGGCCTCTTTCACACGAGTGTCGCGGATTAGGTGCGGATGCGTTCAGGGTGCGTTCAGTGAAAATGCTGCGTTTTTGTATGCGTGTGCAGTCAGTTTTATCTGCGTTTGCGTGGCGTTTTTGTGCGGGTGACATGCGGATTGCATGCGTTTTTCACGCGCGTGAAAAAAAACTGAACCCTCCTCTGGAGTCACCTGGTCCTTGCCAACACATATAAATTCTCCCCTTTTTGGTTTTAAATGGTGGGATAGCTCATTTATCTTGTGTTTGATAGATATTTGTAGTCTGTGTTTGATTTTGGCAGTAGGATTTTCCTTTGCAGGATGTCTACTTTCCGTATTTCTTCTACTGACCATGTTTTTTTGCACTGGCTTGTTTTTCGTTTTTGGGGTGAGCGCCCCGATATGATCGAGGAAGAGCCTCCAAGAAAGCGGATGTGGGTGCACCCTATCATTTCCCAGCGGGCGTGCAAAGGTCAATTTGTGTCTTTGTTTTCTGACCTCCGTGCGCACCCCGACAAGTTCTTCAATTATTGCCGCATGTCGGTGGCAACCTTTGACCGTTTGTTGGGGGAGCTGCGTCCTGCTCTCCTTTTCCAGGACACCAACATGCGGCGGAGTGTGTCACCTGAAGAACGTCTGATTGTTACTTTAAGGTAAGACAATCTGTTCCTTTTGTTTTCATTTGCCCAGACTCCCTTTGTGTCTAGGTCCTATTTGTAGTCTAGTTTGGGTTCTTACAAACATTTCCTTTGTAATGTAGAACTAATTGATAGTATTGGCCAGGTTTTATCTCTTTAATATGTATTGTAAATTTAATTGAGACCATAATGAAGTTCCGTGGGGGGGAGGAGGGGGTGGTTTGGGCTGCATGTTAATCCTGCATGTAATGATGAGGATCTCTTACCTGTGTGGATATGTTAGGGGCTGTTCACATATCAGTTATTTGATCAGTTTTTTCCATCAGTTTATTTCTGTCCAAACCAGGACTGGACACTAAACAGAGATCCTGTGTAATGAAAAGTTCTGCACCTGTTTGGTGTTTTTGAAGCACACCTTGTTTTGGCTACAAATACCTTACAGTATGTGTGAACAACCCACAAATTTTTTGGAAGGTGTGTTATCCAAGCGTTTGGCTTGGTTTTAATGGAAAGCGGTAAGAATGTGTGTCTTATTTCTAATTTTTTTTTTAATTTTCTCTTTTCAGATATCTGGCGACTGGGAATTCCTTTACTTCCCTCCATTATGAATTTCGTTTGGGGACCTCCACTATTGCTGGCGTGGTACGTGCTACCTGTTCCGCCATTTGGTTGCGCCTGAAAGCTTCCGTGCTGCCACATCCAACCAGGCAGCAGTGGCTTGATATAGGCCAGGGCTTCCATCAGAGGGCACAATTTCCAAATTGTCTCGGTGCCCTTGATGGTAAGCATATACGGGTTAAGAAGCCACCGAACTCAGGGTCCCGATACTACAATTATGAACAGTTTTTCTCTGTTGTTTTGTTGGCCTTGGTTGATACAAACTACAGGTTTATAATTGTAGATATCGGGTCCTATGGAAGTTCTGCAGATGCTCGCATCTTCAGGGCTTCCAGAATGGGTCGGTGGCTTCAGGGCAACCAACTGGACATACCACCGCCAGCAAACCTTCCAGGCTCATCCGGTCCACCTGCGCCTTATGTGGTTGTTGGGGATGAGGGCTTTGGTTTGTCGACTAACCTCATGCGTCCCTTTCCAAGGCGCGGGTTGGATGAAAAGAGGCGCAATTTTAATTTCCGTTTAAGTCGTGCCCGAAGATTTGTGGAGTGCGCCTTTGGGATTTTGTCCGGCAAGTGGCGTGTTTTTCTTTCGTCCATCCAGCTCGCGCCTGAAAATGTGAACATTGTCATCAAGGCATGTGTAGTGCTGCATAACTACATCCGCACCTATGAGGCTATTCCCGATGAAGCAGGCCCCGAGGATGTCTTGCCCTCCGAAACGGAGCCACTACACCTGGGAAGAACTGGATCTGCTGGGCTGAGAGTGAGGGAATTATTTTCAGACTATTTTATGTCCCCTATTGGTTCCGTCCCTTTCCAGCATCCATAGTCGCCTTTTTTGTTATTTGTCTTTGTGTGTATTTGTTATACCCTATTTTTTTTTTTTGGTGTAAATAAATATTTTGCCCACATTGTGTGTTCTCTAATTTTGACAATCTACACTATATTTAGACCCTATAATTATCAATTCACACGAATATCAAAGACCAAACAAAGCAAAGATCTATTTATTTTCATAGATTTTCACAAATAAACATTTCAAATTGGCTTGTGAAAGGTTGAAAAAAACCATTGCTAATTTCCAAAATAACAAATTTACAAATCCGTAAACCTCCCAGGTGTGGAGGGTTGAGCATGAAATGTGGCACCATGGTATGGGGGCTGTGAGGTTGAGCCAGACTTTCCAGATGGCCCGTGCTGGGAAGACGACGGTGCCGCCTGTCCATAAGAGCTCTCCCCATAATATGTGCTACCATATGGCCTAATTGGGGGGCCATAATGTTCCCTTGGTGGAGGGTATGGGGGTTGGCGCATTGGAACCTGTGGATGTGGCATTGTTGGGGGGCAAGGTAGGTGCCCATGAATGCACCAGTTTTCTAATGTCAGAAATATGTCTGTTGGGTCATTAGGAGGAGTTGCTGCCTCCAGAACGATCCCGATTGTGGATTGCGTTCGCAGTAATCGTTCTGGTGGCAGGTTCCTCAAATGAGGAGCTATTGTGCGGCCAAAATAATCATACTGATCCTCATTTCTTGCCCTAAATAAATAATCGAGGACCTGGCTATTTACCAAAGTCTCGGCGGCTGGCATCTGCCGCTTACGGCGACTTGGCAATGTAAAAGTGGGTGGGGAATCCAATCCTGAAGTGCCAGGACGAGGGGCCACGGAGGTGCTTGGACCTTCTTCTCTTTGCGAAGGACCTTGGGATGAAGGAACCTCCTCCTCACAGGTGCTGGATTGCAGTGGAGCGGCCTCTTCGGCTTCATCATCAAGGTTGTCCTCCGTTCTTGAAAGTCCAGAAGAAAATAAAAAATTAACCAAGCAGACACATAGGACAAAAAATGATAAAACGAATATATTATTGTCCTGATTCAAATGCTAACATATCACACTAGCAACAAGAGCCGCCTTCCCTGGGGTAACTAACATCCATTTAGTTAGAATGTTGCTGTGGGTGACTGCAGAGAGAAAGGAAATGTGGCTGACTGAAGTTGATTAATCCCTTCATGTCCAAATATTCCATGGCCTGGGGAGTGTGAGGGGTCAGGGCCACAGCAGGGGAGGGCTTTAGCTAGCCGGTGGGAAGAAGGTGTTTGATTGAACTACACATTTGGAGTGTTGAGAAAATTACACGGCGGAGCCCGGTTAATTTAAGAACACAAAAAAAGGGTAGCAGGGGAAGATAACATGTTTGGGTAGAAATACCTGTTTGAAGTATGAAAAAAGTTTAAAACTGCTCCTGGCGGCAGTTTCCTTTGATGTGTGATATGGAAACCTGACCCCCCTTTGTGTGTCTTTGCAGAGAATGTGATGTCGGATTTGGAAAAAAAGATCCAAGGAGAATATCGTGTAAAGGAGAAGAGAATTGGAATATACTTTGGCCCCAAAAAAACAAACATAGATGAGACTTGTTCTTTAACATTTCCGGACACATGATGGCCAGATATGGCTGAATATCGACAGAGGATTTGGATCAAACATAGGCCCCCGCCCCCCCCAAAAAAACAAAAAGGATATTGAGAAACATGTAGTGGACATTGTTCACAATTAACTTACGGACGCAGCTCCATAACTTTACGGAGGAACATTAGTTGCTCCCTGAAAATGTAGGGCCTTTTCTTGGGGGGGTCTGACCCACTGCGGCCTTGCTGGTGCATCTCCTTTCGGAATTGATCCCGACAGCTCCGCCAGCGGTTTTTCACTTCATCAACTTGAAAAACAAGACAAGAATATAAATATAGCTAAAACCAATAACAGACTACAAACGACATTACTAGACATGTGCTATGTTATGGAGGACATTACTAGACATGTGCTATGTTATGGAGGACATTACTAGACATGTGCTATGTGTAAGGGATCGTACACACTCAGGGGGTCACATCACACAATTTCTTCATAAATGCGAGGTTTTCCAGGTCCAACTCTATTTTATTGGTACCAGCACTCAACACAAAACAAATCATAAACCAAAATACCTGCCCGGCTAGGCTCTGACTAGACATAGGTTTCCCTATCTCACCTTTAATAAGACGCTGTTCACAAGCAGCTTTTGTTGCGGCTTCCCTCAGCCGTCGGGGTCAGCCGCTTCCTGGCCGTGACCTCCACACAAATTCAGTCTCGGGAGAGATGTGGCTATACGTAGCCCGTGGTCCCCTTCAGCCCGCCTGGCTGAAACCACACAAGCCTCACTGGCTTCACCCTATCTCAGGGTCAGTGCCTCTCCCCAGACTGACACACTGGAGGATTACTTATTCCTCCCAGATTACACCAGCTGGCCTCACCTGGGATCTCCTCAGGCCAGAGAAAAGACATGCCCTGGAATTGGGTGGGTTGGAAAGGTCCCACTGCCGACCTACCTTCCCAACCCAAATAAAATCCAGCCCAGCTATTACTATCAAAATAGCTCCAGCAACTAAGTTTGCTGAAGCCAGCACAGTCTACCTGGATTTTATTTATCTCACCCAGTTGAGGAATCTGAGTGAGATACACACCCCTTCCAGCTTTCCAGTACACATCACCACATATGTTATGGAGGACATTACTAGACATGTGCTATGTTATGGAGGACATTACTAGACATGTGCTATGTTATGGAGGACATTACTAGACATGTGCTATGTTATGGAGGACATTACTAGACATGTGCTATGTTATGGAGGACATTATTAGACATGTGCTATGTTATGGAGGACATTATTAGACATGTGCTATGTTATGAACGAAAGCAAGCATCAAACATGGACCAATTGTCCACTTACCAAAACTCTGCCGACTCTGCTTTTTGCTTTGCTCCCACACACTTGCAAACAGCTCCTTGGTGATCTCGAGCCAGGCAGCATCTTTTTTGTAGCGGTCGTGATATTCCCCTGAGCGGGTGTCCCATATGCACGGCCTATCTTGGACAAGCACAATGAGCTTCTCCACATCCATTGTCTTGGGAATCCTGGGCATTTTTGATTTTGGTCTGCGAGGGCAGGAACTCTGACAAACAGCTCCTCACTTCACTTGCTTCAGCAAGCCCCAGACACAACTTCCTGTGGAAATTCCTTTCTAGGTTGCTAAGTTACATGCGTTAAAAACGCAACGCATTGCATCCGGATGCAATGCGTGTTTCACGCAGCCCCATTCACTTCTATGGGACCAGGGCTGCGTGAAAAACGCAGAATATAGAACATGCTGCGATTTTCACGCAACGCAGAAGTGATGCGTGAAAAAAAACGCTCATCTGAAAAGCCCCATAGAAATGAATGGGTCAGGATTCAGTGCGGGTGCAATGCGTTCGCATCACGCATTGCACCCGCGCGGAAATCACGCTCGTGTGAAAGAGGCCTAAGTGTTCCACAAGAATTAAAGGAAAATGTAGACGAAATTTCAAAATTTTATTTTTTAAGCAGATTTTTCATGTTAAGCTATTTTTTCTTGCAACACAGCAGGGGTTAACAGCAAACTAAACCTCAATATACATTGCTCTGATTCTGCAGTTTACAGAAATACCCCATATGTGGTAGTAAACATCTCTATGGGTTTGTGGGAGTGGTCAGAAGGAAAGGAGCGCCATACGAATTTTGGAGGTAGATTTTGCTAGAATGGTTTTTAGGCACCATTTTGTAATTGAGAGACCCTGACGTACCCCTACAGTGGAAACCCTCATAAAGTGACCCCATTTTGGAAACTACACCCTTCAAAGAATATATTAAGGGGGGTACTGACCACTTTGACCCTCTAAGCTTTTTACGGAATTTGGAAACACTTGGCTGTGAAAATAAAAAAATTAATTTCTTCCAATAAAATGTTGCTTTAGCCCCAAATTTTTCATTTTCACAAGGGGTAACAGGAGAAAAGCACCCCATAATTTGTTCCCCATTTTCTCCTGAATATGGCAACACCCCATATGTGGTGGTAAACTGCTGTAGGGGCACATGGCAGGACTCAGAACAGAAGGAGCGCCATATGGATTTTGCAACACAGATTTTGATGGATTGGTTTGTGGGAGCCATTGATTTTTATTTTTTTTAGTTAGTGTCTTATGTGGGGGCTCATTTTTTGCGGGATGAGGTGACATTTTCATTGGCTCCATTTTGGGGTACATACGCTTTTTTGATCGCGTGATATTACACTTTTTGTGAGGCAAGAGTAAAAAATGGCTGTTTTGGCATAGTTTTTTAAACAAAATTTTTTACAGCATTCACCTGGGGGGTCATCTCATGTAATATTTTTATAGAGAAGGTTGTTACGGACGCGGCGATACCCAATATGTCTACCTTTTTTTTTTGTTAAGTTTTACACACTAGATTTATTTTTGAACAGAATAAAATCTTTTTTTTTGTGTTGCCATTTTCTGAGAGACATATTTTTTTTATTTTTTGGGCGATTGTCTTAGGTAGGGTCTCATTTTTTGCGGGACAAGATGACGGTTTGATTGGTACCATTTTGGGGTAAATACACCTTTTTGATCGCCTGCTATACACTATTACACTTTTTATGAGGCAAGGTGACAAAAAATGGCTGTTTTGGCATAGTTTTTTTAATTTTTATTTTTTTTGCGTTCACCTGGCGGGGTGGATCATGTAATACTTTCATAGAGCCGGTCGATACGGACACGGCGATACCTAATATGTCTATTTATATTTTTTTTTTACTATTTTTTTTAACTTTATTTGGGGAAAAGTGCGCTTTTTTTTTTTTTTACTTGAAACTTTTTATTTTTTTAAACTTTTTTTTTTACACTTTTTTTAACTTTCTTTTTACACTTTTATTTTTATTTATCAAGACCCGTTTGGATCTTGAAGATCCAGTGGGCTTGATGGCTATACAGTGCATTGCAATAGTCATCTACTGCAATGCACTGTATCAGTGTTACACTAAGGTTGATCAGACCCTCATGGTCTGATCAGCCTTAGGTACATGGCAGCCAGGACGCTTTTGTAAAGCGTCCGGTTGCCATGGTAATCATCGGGCCGCTGCCATTGCAGCCGCGGCGGCCCGATGGCAGAGAGAGGGAGCTCCCTCTCTCTCTACCCCATGGATGCTGCGGGTGGCTACTGACCGCGGCATCTATGGGGTTAAACAGTCGAAATCGGTGCCAGCACCGATTTCGGCTGTAGCAGCAGAGTGTGAGCTGTAATTACAGCTCACACTCTCTGCTGATGGCAGCGGCTCCGATCCTAAGCCGCTGCCATCAGAGATAACAGCGCAGCGGGGGCACTCGGAAAAGGAGTGACGCATCGGGGGGCATTATGGGGGCTAAAAAACTACAGGCCCAATAGCCACAGGGGACATTTTACCTGGTTTCAGGCTGCGATCTTCAGAGTGGAGATCGCAGCCTGAAACCAGCATTTTAACACTGAAGCGCTGGATTGGTTAGTCTGCATAGACTAACCAATCGGAGTGCTTGCCGGCAAGGGACCACTCTGATTGGTCCCTTGCCGGCTGCCCCGGTGTCTCTGCTCTCCGGGAGAGCGGAGACTCCTGGGCTGTGACACTTTATAGTGTCACAGTCCCGGAAAGCATTTTGGACGTCACTGTATGTCCAAAAGCAGTCAGTTACTTGCAGTTTGGACGTACAGTAATGTCCAAATGCGCTAAGGGGTTAACACCGTCAACCGTGTCACACCGTCATACCATACAGTATGGCAGTGTGACTCTGACATTTTATATTATTGATGCCTTTGTGTTAAAGAGCTTAAAGGGAAGAGATTAAGAAAGAAAGTAAAAAAAAAGAGAGAAAGACAAAAGAGAGCATAAAAATATGAGTCCTAGGAGACCTCTGCGTGTTATTTTCAGGCCAATTGGAGCACTTTCAGTTCAGGTAGAATCAATTCAGTCCTGAATTAAATTTTCTGACTGATACATTAAAATCAGACCCAAAATGAATTTCAATAAATTTGCTCATCTTTTGCCAGGAAGTGCTGAAGTATTGATACAGATGGAAATTTAAATCCATACAAGGTATGCATGACAACACTGCATTTGACAGAAAGAAGGGGAAATGTAAGATTCTCATATACAACAGTCTGAGGCTTTGGTCTAGTGAATTCATGCAGTCTTAGAACATACAGTAAGTAATGTTAAAGACTACCCTTTACATATTTATTAAAATCTAAGGAGGCCCTAATCTAAAAATGTCCAACACTCTGTGCTGCTTAAATTCACAAATTCTTAAAAAAGTATGGGTTAGAAGATTTTCTGATACAGAGTTCTGGAGAAAGAGGGGAAGATGGAGAGACATCTGGGGAGGGGGAACTGATTCTCATTGAATAGATCCAGCATGCCCATAACGTAGCTTTCTTTTAGTAGAAAGAAACCTATCTGTAGACAGGAGGGATGAGCGAGCCCGAACTGGTAAGTTTGGGTCAGTACCAAACATTGCGTGGTCCTGGCACCCGAACTTAAACTTTGCCGCGGAAGTCCGTGTTCTGGCTCAGTGTTCGGATTCTGAACAAAGTTTGATGAAAGGCTGCAGTGCAGCCAATCAAAAAGCTTTTAAGATCTGGGCACTTGGAAGCCATCACAGTTATGCCTAGTATTGGCATGGCTGTGATTGGTTGACGCAGCATGTGACTCGGCCAGTATAAATGCCGGATCACATGTTGTGCCACCATTCTGCTGTAACTAGTGTAGGGACAGGACACACCTGCAGTGATGGACAGTGTTATGGGGTGACCTATAGACATTTTTTGTGGGTGCAATACATCTCCTTTGCACCAGAGACACAGAAATACAATACTTAATCTTGCTGTTAATTCTGTGGGTGACCCACAGCTATTTTTTGTGGGTGTAATACACCTTCTTTGCGCCAATGATATAGAGGTGCAATAGTACTGAGTATTCAGTTTGCCATTTCCCAATGTTTTGGGGCCTCCCCAAATAAAAGATAAATAAATGAAAGAAAGAAATTAAATAAAACAAAATTAAAAAAGAATACAAAAGTGTTGGCTCTCCTCCGCCTCTTCCACTTACACTGCCATGTCCATCTCTTCCTCCACTTGGACCTCCACCTCCTGGTTCAAGATTATGATTTGTTATACTGGAAGAGTAGAGAAGTATACCAGCTGGACCCAGCCAGTTTCTTCTGTTTTCCATTACCCAATGTTTTGGGACCTCCCCAAATAAAAATGTAAAAATGTAAAAAAAAACAAACAAAACAAAACATAAAAACAGTGTTGGCTACCTCATCCCCCTCCTCCAACTTTTCCACCTACACCGCCATGTTCACGTCTTCCTCCACTCAGACCTCCACCTCCTGGTTCAAGACTATTATTTGTTATATTGGCAGAGTAGAGAAGTATAATAACCAAAAATTCTTTAAAAATGTGTTTAACATAAAAAATGCAATTTAAAAAATAAGCCATTTTCTGATGACACATTCCCTTTAAAAGCTAATAGCAGGCAGCACATTAGCAGTGTCTGGGCTACCTGCTAATTGACAGTTCTGGGCCTACCAATGAGCCTGTCCTCTCAGAAGCCTGTTAGGGCATACCTAGGAGCTATCTATGAATATTACATGTATAACCGGTAATACATTGAAGAGTCTCTTCGTTGAACAAAAAATAAGTGGGTCATTTATGACCAGATATATAACACTTTTGTGTATATCTGGTGCAGATTCTGTCGACTTATTCCCGGCTCATGCCAGGTCTAAAAAAAGTGGGTGTGACATGGGCAGGGAAGGGGACGGGCTGTCAGGCCTATCTCACTCATCATTTTCTATGCCTAGTTTAGGCGTAGAAAATGGCCTAAGGCTACTTTCACACTAGCGCTGTTTTATTCCGGTATTGAGTTCCATCATGGGGGCTCAGTACCGGAATAAAATGCTTCAGTTTTGTCCCCATTCATTGTCAATGGGGACAAAACTGAACTGAAGAGAACGGAATGCTCCTAAAAGCTGGTCTTAATAAATGTGCCCCTAAGTTTAATAAAATAATTATGGCAGTTAATAGCATATTATAATACAAATTCTAACTAAAAATCTAATCAAAGCCAAAAAACAATAAAAATATTTATATTTCCATGGTAGATAGATTCATTATTTTAGTAAACATATAATTATGTTGTTATATGTACCAAAAACAATAGAAAAAGGAATATAACTGACTGTTAAATGCAACAAATGAAACCTCACACGCCATGTTTGCAAATAACTAACTAACTAACTAACTAAATAAATAAATAAAGGTATGGCTCTTGGAATGTTGTGAGGCAAAAACCCCACTCCATCATGAAGTTCAAAATGATTTCCTTACTTAACGGGTTAAAAGAAAATAATCAATGAGGACAGCTTTCAGAGAACATCAGCACATGCTCTATGTTTAGTGTGGGGGAAAGGTGGATTGGCAGTTTGTATGCTACACCTTACTGTGAGTAAGGGGTTTCCTATCCCACTCTGTGGGTGTTAGCCGCTTAGATCCTCTCTCCACCTTCTCCCATTAGTCCTGGTGCCGGTGTTGGTACTGGGACTAGAATTGGCCTCAGTCCAGTCTAATTTTAATCTGATATTAATAAAGTTTGACTTTTTATTTAAACGATTAATCTTTGAAACAACACTTCTGTGAATCCCCTAACATGACCATCACCCTGAAAGAAGTCCAGATCCAATCAGTTGACAATGAAGCAAGGAATCATGAATTAGGCATATTTGATTCTAAGATGGCCACTTGGATCTACATTGTACAGCTGGCAAATTCTTTACAAAAACATTAAAAGTTATTACTACTGTGGCTTGCTCCTTTTTATTCTGTTTTCAATTTCCTGTGTTTTGGATGTTTTTAGCTACCCTAGAGTATGAATAGGAACTATTTTCTTCTGTAAAACAATAGTAGAACACATATTTCATTTTAGATATAAAATGTCTTAGACTAAATAGCAGAATTAGCCAGGTAGAACATTCAAAAAGAAATTTGGACCAGCTCACCTCCATACAGGCATGGTGCATGCGAACTGGGTTCGCAACCCGGAACAATGCAGGAAAAACGTGGATAGATCCGGCACACAAATAAAAACTTGTTCCTTTATTGACTCAGAACATAGTTGAAAAATATTAAAACCACTGTCGCTTACGCATTTCGGGCATAGAAGCCCTTCCTCATAGCATAAAAGACATAAAAATGATTATATATACAGTGGAGGAAATAAGTATTTGATCCCCCACTGACTTTTAAAGTTTTAATACTAAAAAATAAATGAAACGTCTCATAATTTTATGCCAGCTTTATTTTAACAGTGCCACATAGAATATCAAAAGAAAAACTGAGAAAATTACATGAAATGAGAAATAAAAAATAATTTTCATTTCTTTGAGGGAAATAAGTATTTGATCCCCTAGGAAAACATCATTTAATACTTGGTGGCAAAACCCTTGTTGGCAAGCACAGCAGTCAGACGTTTCTTATAGTTTTTTATAAGGTTTGCACACACTTCAGGAGTAATTTTGGCCCACTCCTCTCTGCAAATCATCTCCATATCCTTTAGGTTTTTAGGCATGCATTTGGAAACGCGAAGCTTCAGCTCCATAGATTTTTGATGGGATTGAGGTCAGGAGACTGGCTAGGCCATTCCATGACCTAGATATGCTTCTTATGGAGCCACTCCTTTGTTTCCTTGGCTGTATGTTTTGGGTCGTTGTCGTGCTGAAAGACCCATCCACGACCCATTTTCAGTGCCCTTGCGGAGGCAAGGAGGTTGTCACCCAGGATTTTGCGATACATGGCCCCGTTCATCTTCCCGTCAATGCGGTGAAGTTGGCCTGTGCCCTTAGAAGAAAAACACCCCCAAAACATAATACTTCCACCACCATGCTTGACGGTGGGGATGGTATTCTTAGGGTCATATTCTGTATTTTTCTTCCTCCAAGCACGTCGAGTTGAGTTGAGGCCAAAGAACTCAATTTTGGTCTCATCTGACCATAGCACCTTCTCCCAGTCTCTTTCGGAGTCATTAATATGTTCATTGGCAAACTTGAGGCGGGCCTGGACGTGAGCCTTCTTGAGCAGAGGAACCTTGCGTGCACTGCAGGATTTTAAACCATTACGTCTCAGTGTATTACCAATGGTTTTTTTGGAGACTGTGGTCCCAGCTGCCTTGAGATCATTACTCAGCTCCTCCCGTGTAGTTCTTGGCTGATTTTTAGCCTTTCTCATGATCAATGAGACTCCACGAGGTGATATCTTGCATGGAGCTCCAGGCCTGGGTCGATTGACAGTAATGTTGTACTTCTTCCACTTCCGAATAATTGCACCAACAGTTGTCACCTTCTCATCCAGCTTCTTACTTATGGCTTTGTATCCCATTCCAGCCTTGTGTAGGTCAACAATTTTGTCCCTGACATCTTTAGACAGCTCTTTAGTCTTGCCCATGGTGGAGATTTTGGAGTGTCACTGAGACTGTTGGCAGGTGGCCTTTTATACAGGTGACAATTTGGGACAGGTGTCTCTCATCCAGGTAACGACTTCACTGTGATTAGCGTGTGTCAGTGGTCTGTGGGAGCCAACATTAGTCATGGTTTTCCTAGGGGATCAAATACTTATTTCCCTCAAAGAAATGCAAATTATTTTTTATTTCTCATTTCATGTAATTTTCTCAGTTTTTCTTTTGATATTCTATGTGGCACTGTTAAAATAAAGCTGGCATAAAATTATGAGACGTTTCATTTATTTTTTAGTATTAAAACTTTTTAAGTCAGTGGGGGATCAAATACTTATTTCCTCCACTGTATATAATAACAGGCCTGCAGGAAAATCAGTATCACAGAAAATCTGGTATGGATGGAGTATCAGCTGGAATGGAAAGATCTTAATAAAACTGAACTGTCCTCTCACCTCTCCTCCTACTCCCTCATTGACCGACTACAATCTGGCTTCCGACCCCACCACTCGACTGAAACTGCCCTTACCAAAGTCACCAATGACCTGCTAACAGCCAAAACCAAAAAACATTACTCTGTCCTCCTCCTCCTTGACCAGTCAACTCTGCTGCCCGACTAATCCACCTCTCACCCTGTTACTCCTCTGCCTCTCCCCTCTGCCCAGCGAATTCAGTTCAAAATACTAACAAATACATACAAGGCCATCCACAACCTGTCCCCTCCCTACATCTCAAAGCTACTTTCCCGATACATCCCCACACGTAATCTCCGATCCTCACAAGACCTCCTTCTCTCCTCCCCTCTTATCACCTCTTCCCACAATCGCCTCCTAGATTTCTCTCGTGCATCCCCCATACACTTTAACTCTCCACCCCGACTCTCACCTACAATAGAATAATTCAAAAGAAATCTGAAAACCCACCTCTTCAGACAAGTCTACAACCAGTCCTTTTCCCATACCATATAGATTGTAAGCCCTTGCGGGCAGGGCCTTGTGTACCAGTTTGTAACTCGTCTTGTTCATGCAATTGTCTGTATGTATACCCCTTTTCATATGTACAGCGCTATGGAATGAATGGCGCTTTAATAATCTCTTAATATTATAAAAATGAGTTTCTGTCTGTCTGTCTGTTCTCTATGCACGACCAAACTACTGGACCGATTTTCACCAAATTCGGCACACAGGTACATCAGGTGCCCGGGAAGGTTTTAGACCAGGTCTCATCTCTCTAGGACATAACGTTCCCGAGATATTCCCAAAATATGACCTGCATTAGCCAATATTAGCCTGACAACATTGGTTTTAAACCCCAACTGCCATTCTCTGCACAGACACACACAGGGAGGGCAGGTTTCCATAACAACACAGCCAGGTAATTAGCAGCCAGCTGAGGATCTCAGGTAACAATCCAGTCATTTCTATTCAATGCTTTAAAGGGGCGCTGTGGATGATACTGTTAAAGGGGTATTCCGGTTACCATAAATATAACTTATGTTTTAGACTAATTTTAGACTATGACCGTTCAGTAGTAAATCTTCCACTGCTACCCATTGCGTGTCCTCATAAATTACCATGGCACCGACCTGTGATTCACACCACTCTCAAAAGAAGGACTTACAACACCTGCTCTAGGTTTCACTAAGCCACACCCCGAATCTGTCAGGTCACGCCCCCTTCCCCCTCCGCAGCCAATGGGGATTGAAAAAATAAAGGTAAAAATAAACTTCTGTCAGCTGCAGGGGTGGGAGGGTGAGTTTCTCTCTGCAACAACACACAGAAACATTAGATGAAATAGACTAATATTAGACTACTACCGTTCAGTAGTAATAAAAGATGTTTTCTTTTATTTCTAAAAGGACTTAAAAGCAACCCCCCCAAGTTCCTGCTAAACTACGCCCCCGGTCAGGCCACGCCCTCTCCCACTCTGCAGCCAATAGGGATTGAAAAAATGAAGGTAAAAATCAACTTCTGTCAGCTACAGGAATGGGTGGGAAGGAGACTTTCTCTCTGCAATGACACACACACAAACATTAAATGAAATAGATTACATATACCCGTGCGAAGCAATGTTTTCTTCCACTGCTACCCACTGTGTTTCCTCAAATTACCATGGCATTGACCTAGAATTTAGGCCACCCTTAAAAGAAGGACCGAAAAGCACCCCCCCCAAGGTCCCGGTAAACCACGCCCCCCAACCCGGTCAGGTCATGCCCTCTCCCACTCCGCATCCAATGGGGATTGAAAAAATTAAGGTAAAAATCAACTTCTGTCAGCTGCATTGACTTTCTCTCTGCAACGACACACAGAAACATTAAATGAAATAGATGAAATATACTCAGGTGAAGCCGGGTCTTTCTGCTAGTAAATAATAATAATACCAAGAGTAATAGAGTAGGTAGAACATTTGTTGGTAATGTACAGTAGCATCAAGTGATAAAACATTTCATTTTCATTTTTAACCCCATCATACATTATATATTTTTAAACCGATGACATAAACCAATTTAGAGGTGATTGTGTATTGAAATGATGGATTCTAGTCACCCAGTAACATTTCACTACTTAAAAAGCAGAGGTGATTATGCAGATTAAAAAGCAGAGGTGATTATGTTGATTCAAAAGCAAAGGTGATGCTACAGCCTCCATTAGTACCACATCCGCCTGACAAGTGAAGAGCCTGCCGAACACAAATCTCTGCATGTTGTAGTTTGTGTCTGGACCATTCTTTGCTTGCCTGCTATCCACAGAAACATCAGAGATGGGAATACCCCATTATTGCAGGTTTATCCCGTTTATACATAGGAATGCACCCTTAATAACAGATTTCTGCTATTGTTGCTGACCACCTTGCCCAGTTGGAGTTGGCAAATGGATGTTGGCAACAGAATGTTTGCTGCTTGATGCATATGATAGGAGGTAAAATGGGAGCAACACTCTGCCCTGTTTCTATTGGTGACTGGCGGATGTCCAAGGAGGATGACATGGAGGAAGCAATAAGCGCCTATTGTGGGAAACAGACTGCCACAAATGTGAGGGTGTCAATAGGACCTGGCCTTGTTACTGCTGTGCTGCTGACTGGCTATGAAAGACATCTACTGTTTCCACCATGGAGTGTACATTGCTGCACAGTCAGAATTGTAATTGTAAAGATTGGCCACATTCTCTGCCAGGTGAAAGTACAAGGCAGGGATGGATTTTTTGAGAAATAATGCCAGCTAGGTATCTTCCAGTGAGGCTGAGCACACTCCATTGGTTCCTTAAAGGTTGCCGAATCCACTAAGTAGTACAGCAGTGTCTGCACTGCCAGCAACTTGGCCAGGTGGGAGTTAAGCTTGCGCACCAATGGATTGTTGGGCTTGTATAGTTGTTTCTTGACCACATATTCCATTATTGATGACAGAGATGAGTAGAATGAGTAGTCTGTGTGAGTAGTAGTAACTGATGATGACAAGGACACTGTACTGCATGTGGATGCAACCTGGGTGCCACTTATGACACCAGGAAAAGAAGGATACATATGGCGGTAACTGGTGGCCATTTCTATTTTCTGACAGTAACTGGTGATGCTGTTTCATGTGCTGCAGTATAGCCATGGTGGGTATTTTTGTGTTTGAACACCCACGGCTTATTTTAACCAGACAGGTCTTTACCATAATAAAAGAAAATCTGGCCCTGGCTGTTTTTTTAGGCAGGTTGTGGACATATGTTGCCTCTGCTCTTTACTTCTGCTGCAGCCACCACCGTCCTCCTCTCATGTTACCTCCCCTGCAGCACCCCTAGCTCTCAGGCGCTCACACACTTATCGTCATCCTCACCCTCCACGCCACTTTTATCAGACTGTGATATGTCATTGTGGGCTCCTTAGCACCACTGTCGCTACCACTGTCCCTACTGCCACCACTGTAGCTACAGATACCACCACTACCACAACCGACATAGCTTTGTGTGAGGTCCCCCACCTCCCCCTGAACCTCATCCTCATGGTAGTCCAAATGCTGACTGTTCTCAGAGATTATCTTTAGAATCTTCCTTGGCACATGGGTTTTTGTTGCCTTTTCTTAGGAAAAATGAAGGCACTTCACTAGGAAAGGGCATTGTTGCAACTGAAAGGCTTCTCTTGGGTTTCAGGGAGAAAGGAGCAGGAGGAATGCAGTGGCACTATGTCAAGGCACTATGTGAGACTGGCATCTACATCAATCAGAGGACGAGTGATGCATCCAGTGACTCTAGTCTACAATCTCATCCTCTTCCTCCCTTTCTTTTAAATAATAATGTGGTTCCTACTGGATGGCTGGTGCTGCTTCTACTGCTACTATCTACATATTGACTCTCAGAAGATGAGGCCTGGGTCTTTTGTTTTGCTCTCTTCCATTTTCCAGGCCTATAAATGGAAAGTCATGGGTTTCCTATGAATGAAAAGTCACAGTTTTGGTACACAGATTATTAAACAGTACTAGCAAAATTGCAAGTGTGTTTTCTATAACTAAAGACAGACAATTTACTTTGGTAATAATGCAATTTTTGCAGTAAAAATAACATATAGTATATTGCAATAATAGAATGTGTTCACTAACATGGGTAGAATAATACAATTTATTTGCAGTAAATGTGTTTTAAACACATGGCCTGTTGCAGTAAAGCGTTTGCTAAAATGGATATAAAAATGCAGTTTTTGCACTGTATGTCTTTGAACTACATGGGCTATTGCAGTAATGCATTCACTAACACAGGTCTAACATGGTCTGTTGCAGTAATGCATTTGCTAACATGGGTATAAAAATGCTATTTTTTTCAATTAATGTCTTTGAACTACATAGTACAACGCATTTCCTGCAGTAAGTAAGCAACATGTTTAATAACACGGGTATAATAATGGCTTTATTGCTGTAAAATACTTTTGCTGTATCTGTCCATAATTGTGTAGTAATATGCAACACATTTAATAACACAGGTATAATGTAATAAAATGGTTTTTAGAAGAAAAAAATGAATATAGGTGATGTGACGCTAAGTTGAAGTCAGAGCCTGGGTATCAAAACTGCCAGATTGGAGAACCAGAGTCACATGATCCTGTGGTCCTGATGCAGAAGAAGCCCAGGAGTGTACAAGCCACGGGGCTGCTGCACCATACAAGAAGAGCATAGTGTACTAAGATGACATTTAGAGATGAACAAAGAATTCAAAAATTTGATTTGGCTGCTTTGCCGAATTTTACAAAAAAAATTGATGGCGTTGGCCAGCCCATCACGAGCAAATGGATGAGGTAAGTGGAATTAAATTTATTTTTTATTTTTCATTAAAGGGAGTCTTTCACCTGTTTTTCACCTATATAACTAGAAGCAGTGCCCCAAAGAAGATTGCAGACACATCCCAGACATACCTGTTAGTACTTTGTGTCTGTATTACATGTCCAGGAAAAGTACTTTTATTCTGCAGGAAAACAGCTCCCAAGTGCCCAGCTGAAAGTGAAACTAAAAACAGCTTTCTCTCCTGACTCGATTTCTAATAGCTATATCTTCTCATATACTGGATATAATGATGTGAAAGCTTGCTATGGTATCATTTGAAAGCTTGGAATGCCAGCTTTCAAAGAAGGTCAGAACCATTTTTCTATCTGCTACCAATCCCAAGATATGAGCAGCTAAAGCAGCCCTCCCCTCTTCAGTCTGGTTTGCTCTGGGCACTTGCAGCAGCAGAGCTGGGCACTTGGGAGCTGTTTTCCTGCAGAATAACGCTCCATTCACATGTCCTGTTTTTTTGTTTCCTGATTCGATCCTGATTTTTTCAGGACCCATTGAAATGAATGGATCCAGATCATGATCAGGATCGAATCAGGAAAGAAAAACAGGACGTGTGAATGGAGCCTAAAAGTGCTTTTCCTGGATATGTAATACAGACACACAGTACACACAGGTATGTCTGGGAAGTGTATGCAATCTTCTATGCAGCACTGCTCTTAGTTATATTGGTGAAAAACAGGTGAAAGACTCCCTTTAACACTCTGTTAATGGTATCAGATGCCGTGATCAGCTATGAACGCGGCATCTGAATGGTACAATGATGGGGAGCGGTGCAATCACTGCTCCCTGTCATTGCATTCACTGCTTACAAAGAAATTAGCTTTGTGATAAATTATTTAAAATTAATAGAGGTCTATGGGCAAACATAACAGAAACGAATGGTTTCCACTATCCAGGATGGAAAAAAAGTCCTGTTAATGCTTCCATTATTCTTGCCCATAGACTTCTATTATGACAGATCAAAATGGAATGCTTCTAAAGGTTTCCATTTTGAATTCAGTCTTACAAATTCCATTATGTTCTGTTATAACCATGTTATAACCATGTTATAACGGAAAACGATAACCAAATTCGTAACGCCGTAACGTACTGGAAGGTGAGGCCACTGAACACATCTGTATAGCCAAAAATATGTGGGAACATGGTCATTACACCTGTATGAGCATAAGTATTACTATGGAGTTGGGTCCCCTTTTGTGGCTTTAACAGCCACCACTCGAAGAGATTTCCACATGATTTTGTGTGTGTCTATAGATGTTTGTGTCCATTCAGCCAGAAGAGCCTTTGTGAGGTCAGAAACTGATGTTGGACAAAACAAAGCCTGGCTCTATATTGAAACTAATTCCAGTGGTGTTCAATGGAGTTGAGTTTTGGGCTCTGTGCAGGGTACAGTACTTGAGCTCTTCCACACCAAACTAATGAAGAAATGTTTTATGGACCTATGCACGTGGGCGCTGTCATGCTAGAATGCTAGAAAATAGCTTTCCAAAAACTGTTGTTCCAAAGTTTGAGGTACAGTATATACCACGTCTAAATTTTCTGTGTATGTTATAGCAACAATACCTTTTAGTATTAATATGGTGCCTGACCTGAACTTGAAAAGAAAGCCACATACCATTATCCATCTTCTGCTAAATTCTATAGTGAGCACGATCGGGTAGATTGATCAAAGCTGGTGTAAAGGAAAACTAGCTTAGCTGCCCATAGCAACCAATGTGATTGTTCCCTTCATTTTCCAAAGCAACGCAGAAAATAAAATGTGGAATCTGATTGGTTGCTATGGGCAACTAAGCTAGTTTTCTTTACACCAGTTTTGATAAATCTCCCCCTATGTATTCTGGTAGGTAGCCAAACTAAGATTCATGTATCAGACTGCCAGATAGCAAAAAGTGATTAATTACTTCGGAGAATGTGTTCAGAGTACAGTGGTGAAATACTTCACCGCACTCCAGCTGACACCTTATTTATTATCTTAAGCTTGTGTGTAGTTATCCAACCATGGAAACCATGTCACAAAGTTTCTGCCATACAGCTTTTGTGCTGATGACACTTCTGAAGGGTATATGAAAGCCTGTGGTTAGTGATGAAACAGAGTAGTGCCACATCTTTCTTCACTTGGTGCCATAGTCTCACTCTGAGCTGTTGTTATTTCAAGACACTTCCACGTCACCATAATAGCTCTTACATTTGACTGGGAGGAATCTAGAACTTCATAAATTTCAAATGTTCACTTGTAGTACCACTGTTCCTTGAGCTTTTACCTTAGTTACCACAGTCTTGAAGCCTACAATATGAGAATCTTCTCAAGATGGCTCCTCTGCCAGTTCTCTGAAGCCAAAACTGCCTTCACTCACTTCCCACACACATTTGCTTTAGCCAGCAGCTTTCTGCCAGCCCATCAGATTGGATTTCTGAGAGACACTCCTCCCCCCCTCTGAAGCCTGATACTATCTACACACAGGCATTCAGTGTGAAAGACCGCCCTTCTGTCTTCTGCTTACTCTAAAGGGAAGACAGAAAAGGCATAGCAACGGTTTTTAAGGGACCAATGGAAAGGGACAGGGGACATTAAAGGGGTTGTCCGAGTTATGAAAAAAAATGTATAGTACTGTAAATCTGATGGGCAGCAATATATAACTAAGTTAAGCAAGTTTTAGGCAAAAAAAATCTATATTTCCTCATTTCCCTGGTTCTCCTCTGGTCTTTGTTTACCTGCAGTAATAACAATCTCTGCCCCTCCCCCTTCCCGCTATGCAAAGGCAGTGAATACAAGAGCTGGCCTGAGTGACATGTCTGCTGGAATACTCAGCAGCATGTTTTATGTGTAGGGCTACAAGTCCCAGCTGTACAATGACACTGCTGATACACACATGGTCTTCCCCCTACCTGTTCTTGTACAATACAATACTTTGCATCTCCTCCAGATCAGCTCCAGTCAGCTCTGTGCCTGTAGGGTGAGGAAGGCAGATCCTGAGTCTCTTTACATCTGCAGCTGCTGTTGTAAAGCCTTCAGTATGTTCTGGCTGAAGGGGTTAATGTTTTATCTGAAAGAATCCAGGGAGAGAGCAGATAGCAGCAGCGGCAGAGCAGGGGGGGGGCGTGGCCAGCACAGTGATGTTTTGTGTACAGGCTCTGTGCACGAATATAAGATTAGCAGGGAGGCAAGCTGACATCACAGGTCATGTGACCCTGAGTGAAATCTGATAAACCAGCAGCTTTAGAAGCAGAAAGTGTATGGAAAAGCTGTTGTATTTGACTAGTTAGAAACATACAAAGTACAAAAAAATAACTCGGACAGCCCCTTTAATGAAAGCTGTCATTATAAGGTAATTACAGATCTTTTGACAATCATTGACAGACTAACTTAGATATATTTGCCTATAATGCTTTAATAAACATGAAAAAAAAATTATATGCTAGTTACACTTTAAAGATCTCCAAAGTGGTTGAAGCAACTATATATTCTAACAGTATATTTTATATAATGCAACACAATAATACAGTCCTGGTTGTCACGTCAAAACCTGTGACAAGCTGGGGAAAAACATGTTACCGGTCTTCCAAAGCATGGCAACAGTTCAAATCAGCATCAGAACCAGAATTAAGAGGCAACCCATAATAGTCTGAAACATGTCCAGAGGGGGTCACTCTATCACCCTACACAAGGAAAGCAGCCCTGGAGTTATTCAGAATGGTATTTTTTTAAACTTGACTAAACTGAACATTTCAGTTGATCTTATTTTCATGATCTCCACTCACAAATTCAATTTTACCTTCAAGAATAAAGGGCCTTATACACAAGCTGAGAATCCTACAGATAAGGGGGATTATCTGGTGCTGTAAATGTACTGCTGATTACCAATGAATGTCGTTTGTCGGCAGCGGATGGTGTTGTGTAATCACAATCTGTTGCCGGCAAACAATTAATTAGTATGGGGAAGAGCGATGGCATTTTGTGATCACTGCTCCCTACACTGTGGAGAAGATTGCTTTATGTAAATGCAGCAGTCTCCTTCACCAGCAAGCAGCAGATTGTCAGAAAGGAACGATTACTTCCCAACAATCTGCTGCTCTGTCCTTTACCACTTAATACATACATACATACAGTACAGACCAAAAGTTTGGACACACCTTCTCATTCAAAGAGTTTTCTGTATTTTCATGACTATGAAAATTGTAGATTCACACTAAAGGCATCAAAAGTATTTATATACTTAACAAAAAAGTGTGAAACAACTGAAAATATGTCTTATATTCTAGGTTCTTCAAAGTAGCCACCTTTTGCTTTGATTACTGCTTTGCACACTCTTGGCATTCTCTTGATGAGCTTCAAGAGGTAGTCACCTGAAATGGTATTCCAATAGTCTTGAAGGAGTTCCCAGAGATACTTAGCACTTGTTGGCCCTTTTGCCTTCACTCTGCCGTCCAGCTCACACCAAACTATCTCGATTGGGTTCAGGTCTGGTGACTGTGGAGGCCAGGTCATCTGGCGTAGCATCCCATCACTCTCCTTCTTGGTCAAATAGCCCTTACACAGCCTGGAGGTGTGTTTGGGGTCATTGTCCTGTTGATAAACAAATGATGGTCCAACTAAACACAAACCGGATGGAATAGCATGCCGCTGCCAGATGCTGTGGTAGCCATGCTGGTTCAGTATGCCTTCAATTTTCAGTAAATCCCCAACAGTGTCACCAGCGAAGCACCCTCACACCATCACACCTCCTCCTCCATGCTTCACGGTGGGAACCAGGAATGTAGAGTCCATCCGTTCACCTTTTCTGTGTCGCACAAAGACACGGTGGTTGGAACCAAAGATCTCAAATTTGGACTCATCAGACCAAAGCACAGATTTCCACTGGTCTAATGTCCATTCCTTGTGTTCTTTAGCCCAAACAAGTCTCTTCTGCTTGTTGCCTGTCCTTAGCAGTGGTTTCCTAGCAGCTATTTTACCATGAAGGCCTTCTGCACACAGTCTCCTCTTAACAGTTGTTGTAGAGATGTGTCTGCTGCTAGAACTCTGTGTGGCATTGACCTGGTCTCTAATCTGAGCTGCTGTTAACCTGCGATTTCTGAGGCTGGTGACTCGGATGAACTTATCCTCCGCAGCAGAGGTGACTCTTGGTCTTCCTTTCCTGGGGCGGTCCTCATGTGAGCCAGTTTCTTTGTAGTGCTTGATGGTTTTTGCGACTGCACTTGGGGACACTTTCAAAGTTTTCCCAATTTTTCGGACTGACTGACCTTCATTTCTAAAAGTAATGATGGCCACTCGTTTTTCTTTACTTAGCTGCTTTTTTCTTGCCGTAATACAAATTCTAACAGTCTATTCAGTAGGACTATCAGCTGTGTATCCACCTGACTTCTGCCCAACACAACTCATGGTCCCAACCCCATTTATAAGGCAAGAAATCCCACTTATTAAACCTGACAGGGCACACCTGTGAAGTGAAAACCTTTTTAGGTGACTACCTCTTGAAGCTCATCAAGAGAATGCCAAGAGTGTGCAAAGCAGTAATCAAAGCAAAAGGTGGCTACTTTGAAGAACCTAGAATATAAGACATATTTTCAGTTGTTTCACACTTTTTTGTTAAGTATATAATTCCACATGTGTTAATTCATAGTTTTGATGCCTTTAGTGTGAATCTACAATTTTCATAGTCATGAAAATACAGAAAACTCTTTGAATGAGAAGGTGTGTCCAAACTTTTGGTCTGTACTGTACATCTGGCAGGACACTTTTCTCAGCTGTGAACAAGGCTGTGACTATTGTTTATATTCTGGCTGCTGATAAACCCTTTTTGTTGCTGATTAATGTATCTGATAGAGATTTTTGTTTTATTTCAGACTGGAGAAATATACTGTATATTGAAATGTATAACAACTTTAGAATGTCTTAAAACTGGAACTGACCATAACTTATATTACAATATTAACATTACCACAATTTATAGTTTATTTTACGAGATAGCAAAATCCTAACAGATGATACTGTACCTGTAAATGCGTATTTAGCAAACTATGCAGTTTGATGTTGTGCAGTTAAGGATATCCAATAAAGCCATGGAAGTCAAATGTTTTATGTTTTGCTTTGACATTTACCCATGTAATGTCATAATAAGTGACTACATTCTCTAGAGCCGCATTCACACGACCATATTAATTTTGGGGTCCGCAAGTTACAGATACTGGCTGTGTATGTTCCGCATTTTACAGATCAGCACGTCCAAGCCTTTGTTAGAAATGCCTGTTCTAGTCCACAAAATAGACAAAAATAGGATATGTTCTATATGTTATTTTTTATTTTTTGTGGGACGGCGGAATGGATATATGTGTGCTGGCTGCATCTTGTGTGGCCCCGTTGAAAGGAATGAACCCACATCTGCAAAATATGTGGATCGGATGCAGACCAAAGATACAGTCGTGTGTATGTGGCCTGTGGATGTTTGGAATGGAAGTATCCAGGAGAGGTTTTGAGTAAATGTGTTAGTACTTGGATTGACCATCTACCAGCATCAATAGCAACTTGATGAGGACGATACACATGAGCAGGGGTGCAACACCAATGAGGCCAGGTGAGGCGATTGCCTCAGACAGCACCAGGTACGGGCAAGAGGGGGGCAGCGGAAGGGCCATGAGCTGAAGGGAAGGGGTTAGGTTAAGAAATTGACACTGGGGACACTGGGCACTGTTTCAGTTTTCGCCTCAGGCAGCAGGAAGGCTAGGTGCACCACTGCACATGAGGAACCTCTTTGGAGGCTTTTCTAACAACAGCTCTTTGATTATACACTCGGCAGGAAATAACAGACATGGTGTTGTTAGATTGTACTTTATTAACTACATATATTGATTGACGCTCCAAGACATGTTACCGTCCAGACATTGTACAGTAGCTTCACTATTAAAGAGGTTGTCTAATTTCAACAAATGGTATTTATCATGAAGATAAAGTTAATACAAGGTACTTACTAATGTATTGTGATTGTCCATATTGGCTCCTTTGCTGGCGTAATTCATTTTTCCATCACATTATACACTGACAGTTTCCAATGGTTACGGCCATTCTGTAATCCTGCAGCAGTGACCGTGCTTGCACACTATAGGAAAAAGCACTGACCTCTCCGGTGGCCGGGATCTGGTGGACGTTTCTGTGCTGTAGCAAGGGCCGTAAGCCCTGGATGTGAGCAGTGTATAATATGATGGAAAAATGAATCAAGCCAGCAAAGGAGACAATATGGATAACAACAATACATTAGTAAGTGTCGTGTATTAATTTTCTCTACATAATAAATGCCATTTGCTGAAGTGACTACAAATACGACTTCTATCTTTTTTGAATTTGCTTCTGTTTTTATTCTCCAAGATTGCATCAGGAAACCTAGTAGCCTTGGAGCTATTTTACACAGCTCAGTTACCGGTGGCCCGCACCAGCCTATAGACATAATGTAGTACAGCTTCAGGGCATGCTCAGTAGCCCTGGAGCTGTACTACACCACTTTTTCAGTACTAACTTTCTTTAGGAGATCGTTGCAACCACTCTTACCATAGCTGGTCTTCATCAGGGGTGCACCACCTATGAGGCCAGGTGAGGTGATCGCCTCAGGCAGCACCAGGTAGGGGCAAGAGAGGGGCAGCTGAATGGCCATGGGCTGAAGGGAAGGGGTTAGGTTAAGAAATTGGCATTGGGGAAGTAGAGGTGCCGTTTCAGTTTTCACCTCAGGCAACAGAAGGGCTATGTACACCCTTGGTTGTCATGATCAGGAAAACATCTCTCCAAGTCAAAGCTGCTATTGAAAATACTTCATTAGCAGCTTGAGAATGTGCATGCACAGACAAGAGGTGCAATGCAATCACATCATCCAAGCACTGCTTGCCTGTGCTATGAATAAGGATATAAGTCATTGCACACCTAAGATACAGGAAGTTCAGGGATATGGAATATGTGAGATGTTACAACTAGAGATGAGTGAGCACTAAAATGCTCGGGTGCTCGTTATTCGAGACAAACTTTTCCGGATGCTCGGGTGCTCGTTTCGAGTAACGAACCCCATTGAAGTCAATGGGAGACTCGAGCATTTTTTGCAGGGGACCAAGGCTCTGCCTAGGGAAGGCTGGGTGAAAACCTGGAAACATCAGAAAATGATGGAAACACCACGGAAATGGACAGGAAACAGCAGGGGCAGCATGCATGGATGCCTCTGAGGCTGCCTAATCCCACCATTACCCCAAATTCTCCTGCAACAGCCTGGTGGTTACCCTCATGGCAATTGTGCTCACCCAGACCAAGAAAGGCGAGGCACATGCCCATCACATGTTAGGGAAGCACCCAACTAGGTGCAACGAAGGTCCATCACCCATGCCCATGCTGGCACTGCTCTCCTATCCCCAGCCACACGATGCAGGCATAAGCCTGACACAGCATGGCGGTGACACCAACAAGTGACCAAGTTAGATGAGCCACCCAAAAATTTAGCCTGACACAGCATGGCGGTTACACCACCAATGACTTTGTCCGACTGAGAATGCAGTGAAATGGCTTTTGTTGAGCCTTCAAAAAATTTTTTCTTTTCGGAGTACATAAAGTCGACCCTCAGCAAAAAAATCTTTTTTTAAATGTCGGTACTTGCGCCTCCTGAAAAATTGTTTTGGACTGTCTGACGCTCCTGAAACATTGTTTTACAGTGTCTGTAGTTGACACTGCGGAAAAATTGTTTGGAGAGAGGGCCTGTAGGGGGCCCTCTGGAAAAATTGTGGTAAAAGAGTGCCAGTTGGCCCTCTAAAAAATTGCGTTTTGGGTCAGCGTTAGGCAAAGACGACAAGGAGGAGGAGGAGTAGAGGAATCGGATACATAAGTAATGTTAATCTTTAGCTGCTTTCCCCCGGAGGAGATTTGAATTCCGGTAAAATCCAGGCTTTGTTCATTTTAATAAGCGTCAGCCTGTCAGCGCTGTCAGTTGACAGGCGTGTACGCTTATCGGTGATGACGCCACCAGCTGCACTGAATACCCGCTCTTACAACACGCTAGCGGCAGGGCAGGCCAGCACCTCCAAGGCGTACAGCGCCAGTTCAGGCCACGTGTTCAGCTTTGAAACCCAGTAGTTGTATGGAGCAGAGTGATCGGTCCAGACGTTGGTATGGTCAGCTAGGTACTCCCTCACCATCTTTCTGTAAAGCTCACCCCTACTCTGCCGAGACTGGGGACAGGTGACAGTGTCTTGCTGGGGTGACATAAAACTGGCAAAGGCCTTGTAGAGCGTTCCCCTGCCAGTGCTGGACAAGCTGCCTGCTCGCCTACTCTCCCCCGCTACTTGGCCCACAGAAGCACGCCCTCTGCCGCTAGCAGTGTCAGATGGGAAGGATTGTTTCAGCTTGTGCACCAGGGCCTGTTGATATTTATTCACTCTCATACTCCTTTCCTCTACAGGGATGAGAGTGGAAAGGTTCTGCTTGTACCGTGGGTCCAGGAGAGTGAACACCCAGTAATCGGTGTTTGAAAAAATTCTTCTAACGTGAGGGTCACGGGATAGGCAGCCTAACATGAAGTCTGCCATGTGCGCCAGAGTCCCAACACGCAAGAATTCCCTCTCTTCACTGGCCTGACTATCCATTTCTTCCTCGCAGAGGCAGCGAGTGACACAGGGGAAGGAGCAGTGGTGTGACCCGCAGGAGGTGGTGAACGGCCTTGGTTCCATTGAGTGGGGTGTTTAGCACTCATATGCCTGCGCATGCTGGTGGTGGTTAGGCTAGTAGTGGTGGCACCCCTGCTGATCCTGGTGTGGCACAGGTTGCACACCACAGTCCGTCGGTCATCCTCAATTTCTTTAAAGAACCTCCAGACTTGTGGACATCTAGGCCTCGCCACGGGAGCTTCACTACGTGAAACAGTTGCTGCTGATGCACCAGCTCTGGCCCTGCTTCTCCCTCTGGCCACACCACTGCCTCTTACAACCTGTTCTGGTGCAACACTCGCCTCCGCCTCAGAAGCACTGTCTTCACTCGGCTTATCAACCCAGCTTGGGTCAGTCACCTCGTCATCCTCCGATTCCGATTCCTCAGTCTGCTCCCCCCTCGGACTTCCTGCCCTGACAACAACTTCACCACTGTCTGACAACCGTGTCTCCTCATCGTCCGACACCTCTTTACACACTTCTTCCACTAAGTCAACAATATCATCACCCACAGACTGCGAAACTTGGGCATTGGGAAAGAGGTCAGCAGCAACCTGAGAAGTGGTTTGTGACTCTGGGAAGGGTCCAGAAAACAGTTCCTAAGAGTATGGAAGGTGAGGTGGAGGAGCCAGAGGAGTGCTCCCTTGGGTAATGTGGGTGGACTGCGTGGAAGACTGACTGGTGGACAAATTACTTGAAGCATTGTCCGCAATCCACGACATCACCTGTTCGCACTGTTGTGGTTTCAACAGTGCTCTACCACGTGTCCCTGTAAGTTCAGACATGAAGCTAGGGAGTGTAGCTCTGCGGCGTTCCCCTGCTCCCTCATTAGCAGGTACTGTCTCACCCTGCCCAGGACCACGGCCTCTGCCCCCTGCAGTAATTGAATGCCCACGCCCTCGTCCTCGACCCCTAGCCCTGGAGTTCAACATTTTCTGTATATAAGTGTATTATATATACCAAAAAAAAAATGGGCCTGCTGTACTGAAACCCACAAACTTGTTCAATCTGAACAAGTTAATATATAGGTGGACAAGTTAGAGCAAAATTACGTATTTTATTACGTACCGTGCAGTATGGAGCAATTACACTGAAACTATTAGATTAGGAAGACTTGGTGTCAGGACTGGCGGTCATGGCGCCCGTGCCGCTGATCCTGCCTCTGACACTGTGAGTGCCGGGGACGCGGCGGGTACGCAAGCTCACTCGCGTTCTCGGTCACTAGGTTCACACCAGAGAATCTAAGCTATTTTATCCGTCAGCTCTGCTATGCAGACCAGGTCACCTAGGGGTTAATTTTGTGCTCAGGAGTCTCTCCTCCCTTTCACCTGTTGGGGTGGGATTCCTGGCTGCATTTAAACCCTGCAGAGACAATCATGTTTGCCAGTGTTTGAGTTTCTCTGCACCAGCTATCCTAGTGATTTCTGCTCTGCTGTTTTGACCTAGCTTGCTTGTTTTTGACCATCGCCTCTGCCTGATCCCTGTGTACTGTGTTCCTGGTTGGTTTTGACTTTTCGGCTTGTATTTTGACTACTCTTTGTTTAGCGCTTCTGTCTTGACGTACCCTCTTGGTTTTTGTCTCGGCCTTCTGACCATTCTTCTGTGTTTGTTTTGTCTGTCTCTCGTCTCCCACTCCCTTCACCTTAGTCAGTGTATTTCGCAGTCTTCGTGGTTGTCGCCCCACGGTTTAGCGTGGGTGGGGCAATAGGCAGGGACAGAGGTTTTTGGGCTAGCTCAGGGCTCACGTGCCTCTGTTGTCTGTGTACCCCACCTTGACACTTGGTCTGCTTAAGTGCAACCCAGACAAATGTCGCACAGAGATTTTTCTAATGTAGCTGTATCAGTGAGAGCAAAAGACCGTATTTTATTACGTGACTTACAGTATGGGTCGCCTGGACAGAAAATACGGATTGTGGTTTGTGGTGACTGGACAGCTGAACTGTGACACACAGAATGGTTCCACACAGCTGTATGAAATGGATTTGTATCACTGAGATAAAAAAAAAAGTTTTTTTTTTTTTTGTTTTTTACGTGACGTGCAGAATATATCAGAGAGCAAACTCAGCCCCTGCTGACTGTGGCTATTTTCACTGCAACCCAGACAAATGTGGCACAGAGATTTTTCTAATGTAGCTGTATCAGTGAGAGCAAAAGACCGTATTTTATTACGTGACGTACAGTATGGGTCGCCTGGACAGAAAATACGGATTGTGGTTTGTGGTGACTGGCCAGCTGAACTGTGACACACAGAATGGTTGCACACAGCTGTAATGAAATGGATTTTTATCACACTTCTTCCACTAAGTCAACAATGTCATCACCCACAGACTGCGACAGTTGGAAAACTTGGGCATCGGGAAAGAGGTCAGCAGCAACCTGAGAAGTGGTTTGTGACTCTGGGAAGGGTCCAGAAAACAGTTCCTCAGAGTATGCCGGATCTCATTCTAAATTTTCCTGGGAGGGGGCAGACTGGGGGGAAGGAGGTTGAGGTGGAGGAGCCAGAGGAGTGCTCCCTTGGGTAACGTGGGTGGACTGTGTTGAAGACTGACTGGTGGATAAATTACTTGAAGCATTGTCCGCAATCCACGACATCACCTGTTTGCACTGTTGTGGTTTCAACAGTGCTCTACCACGTGTCCCTATAAGTTCAGACATGAAGCTAGGGAGTGTAGCTCTGCGGCGTTCCCCTGCTCCCTCATCAGCAGGTACTGTTACTGTTACTGTACTGTTACTCACCCTGCCCAGGACCACGGCCTCTGCCCCCTGCAGTAATTGAATGCCCACGCCCGCGCCCTTGACCCTTAGCCCTGGGGTTCAACATTTTCTGTATATAAGTGTATTATATTTACCAAAAAAAAAAAAAAAGGGCCTGCTGTACTGAAACCCACAAACTTGTTCAATCTGAACAAGTTAATATATAGGTGGATAAGTTAGAGCAAAATTACGTATTTTATTACGTACCGTGCAGTATGGAGCAATTACACTGAAACTATTAGATTAGGCAGACTTGGTCTGCTTAAGTGCAACCCAGACAAATGTCGCACAGAGATTTTTCTAATGTAGCTGTATCAGTGAGAGCAAAAGACCGTATTTGATTACGTGGCGTACAGTATGGGTCGTCTGGACAGAAAATACGGATTGTGGTTTGTGGTGACTGGCCAGCTGAATTGTGACACACAGAATGGTTCCACACAGCTGTATGAAATGGATTTGTATCACTGAAAGCAAACAAAAGGATTTTGTACTGTGACTTCCACCATCAGTTAGAAAAAAATCTTCTGCAGACTGTGCCTATTTCAATGAAACACAAAAGAATTGTCCCACTAAGCTATTTGAAATGGATGTGTGTCACTGAGAGCCAAAAAATAAACTTTTTCCAGTCTCCCTGCAAAATGCTGCAAATATGGCGGTAGCTGCACTACTAGTGCCAGTAAGCCCAGCCACAAGCAGATTAAAAAAAGGGTCTTGTAGCCCTAACAAGGGCTGTTGAATTCTTTTAGAATCACTCCTGCCTAACACAAATCTATTACAACACCCTAACACTCTCCCTGTATCACACTGCAGATCTGTCCCCAACGGCATCCAGGCAGTGACTGAGCCGAGCACCGCGGCCAGTCACTAGTATATTCCAGGGTCACCTGATCAGGCCAGCCAACCCCTGCTATCGACATGTAAGGGCCCCACGTGATGCTGGGTGTACCGCAGAGTCTCCTGGCTTGTGATTGGCTGAGTTTATAGCCGCCAAAAATTCAAAAGGCGGGAGATGCCATTTCCTCGAGCATGGCGAGATACTCGTCCGAGTAGCGAGCACTTACGAGTACCCTAATACTCGAACGAGTATCAAGCTCGGACGAGTATGCCCGCTCATCTCTAGTTACAACCCTTTTAAAATAGAGACTATAAAATCTACAGCATGGAAAGAATGAGGAAATATTATCATATGATATGTTTTGACCTCTCATTAAAAGCAATATTTTTGCTTTACAAGAAAATTGTGATCATTTAAGGGCTATCATTACGAAAGGCATAGAGGGATTTCTTGTGCCATACTATACCGTGCTATTCTATACCATGTGCATCAGTTTGGCAAGGAAGCTTCATTTGAATTAATGCAGGTCTAGATCCGCTGGATGTTTCTTTGTTCATTTAGAAGCATATTTAAATTATTTGCAGATGGTTAATAGCAGATGAAAGTCTCCAAAAAGGTGTTCTTTTATTCTGTTCTTTCCGTCCCTAGACTATTGGGCTATGTGCTGACACTTGGATACTTGTTTTAGTGTATCATTTGACATGTGGGATTTACGTGTCAAAATTGCCTTTAAAGCCAAGTATATGTCAACTTGCAAGGTATGAACAAATGTACAACTCCACTGACTGCTTTTAAGACAGAAGTCAGTCAGAACGTACACATTGCCAAGTCATAAGCCAGCACCAAACAAAGTAATATTGAGTCTGCTCCAACAAGTTAAAATATCTTTAATGTTCTCTGCAGAAATTCCATTACAGCCTTTATCATTAGGAAAATAATGTAATAAAATGAGACTTTTCCCCCAAATGCATTAATAAAGATAAAACTGGCTGGGCCAACTCCAAAACCACTGGAGCCACATTTAATTTGCTTGTTTTATGAATTCAGGATTCCATGTTCTGTTCAATCCACTGCGAGAATACAATAAGATATTGTGATGGTCTGTTTGAGGGAACGTTCTCATTATCCCAATGCTAGTCTATACAACACGCCATTACAAATATGTAAATATTCTTAGAATGGTTTTGCATGGTATTTCAGTTCTACAGAGAACTGTCTTTACCATGGAGAACCATATAGGGCACAATGAGTGAAAACAAGGAAGCCTTAGGCTACTTTTATACTCATGGCAAGGCTAATCCAGTGGGTTATCCAGATCTGGACCTCATTGACCATAATGGGATCTGGCCGCTCACTGGCATAAATGCCAGAATTCAGCCAGACAAAAATGTCTGCACGTTTTTGTCCTGCAAAGTCTGCAAAGTCCGGGCATTTATGCCGGGAAGTGACCATATCCCCATGAGATTCCATTATAGTCAATTGGGTCAGGAGGTGCGTGGCACTATCGGATCTGGAGAACTCCGGCTGGCTGTTCCTATGTTCTTTCCACACCTCATCAATTCCCCAATACCATCTTGACACTTGCCTGTTGCTCTCCACTGCAACACACAGGAAATGCATAGAGATGCCTGCGCAGCCGATCACTGGCTGAGGTAGGTCACCATTGTGACCAGTGATTGGCTGAGCAGGCAGCTTCTGGCATTTTCTGCGTGTCCTGCTGGAACCAGTAAATGGACAGTAGCAGAGACCACTGTGATGAGTAATGCTTCTTTTTTTTAACCTATTCTGCCAGTCAAACTCTTTAATATATGGGTTAGATACCAACCTCTTTCTGTAGGTGCAGTCTTAAATAAGGTTTATGTATAAACTACTTTTGTTTTCCAAGTTCATGTAATTGAATATTGCTATTCTAATATTGCTATGCTTTTTCTAATATTCTGTTGGGTTTATTACTTTTGTGAATATATTACCGTATTACTCTCCTATGCGCTTACTGAGCACAACATCGTACATCGTATAGAGGCTGTGCTTGGTATTGCAGCTCAGTCCCATTTACTTCAATGGGGCAGAGCTGCTACCAGGCCATGTGTCAGATGTACGTACAGTGACGTCACATGGCCTAGGAAGAGGATGATACGCTCACGGAGTGCCCAATCTCTTCTTACAAATGATTGGCGGGAGTCCCAGGTGCCAAACCCCAGCCAATCTGATATTGATGACCAATCCCGAGGATAGGTCATAATATCTTTATAACCCCTTTAAAAGAAATATGAAATAAAAGAACTGTCCATCTATTCCATGCCCATCTTCATATGTCTAATAGTATAGTAGCTGTGAGCGTTGAAATAAAGATATTCAACTTACTTTTCAGTCTTACTTGACTGCATTTACTGAGTAAGTAATGTTCTCACAGATATTGCCACTTACTTTTGGAAAGTTATTTATCACCAGGAGTCAATGACTTCAGCAGAAACAATCTCTAAAGATATAGATTAGAAATCTGTATTTAAACCCTTCTACATCCGGCGATTTTAAATTTTTTGCATTTTGGTTTTTCACTACCTGTTGTACTTTCTAATGGCACCACTTAAAGTAGTTGTCCAAGTTATTTTTTGTTCTTTATATGTTTCTAACTAACCAAAGGGGTTTACAATTTAGTTTCTCAGGTCTCACTGAGGGACACATGACCTGTGATGTCAGCTTCTCTCCCTGCTCTGATGATGTTTTGTGCACAAGCCTGAGGAGCAGGTGTGTGTCTATGAACGAAAGGTCACTCTGCTGGCCAAAACCCCCCTGCACTGCCATTTGCTCCTGTCTGCCCTATGTCTTCACTCCCATTGTATTCTTTAGCAAAGTTTAACCCCATCTACCATCAGCAGAACAGACTCAGTGTTTGAGGCTTTGCTGAGCAGCTGCAGGGCTTCCTCTTCTCCAGGCACTGAGGAGACAAATGCTGGATCTTTTCCTCCTTACCCTGAAAACACAGAGCTGACAAAGACTGCAGGAGTTCTCTCCTGTACTCTTCTGCTCTCTGTGAAGAAGTGTCTGCAAAGCATTGCACAAGAACAGGTAAAGGGAAAATCCTGTGTGTATCAGCAATGTATTTGTGCTGCACAGCTAGGACTTAGTGTAGTAGTGCTAATACAACATGAGTATCCCGGCAGTCAGAAATTTCACTCAGGGCAGCAATTTTATTCACTACATTTGCAGAGCAGGGGGAGGGGAAAGGCAGTCTTTGTTGATGACCACAAATATTAATGAGGAAAACCTCACAGATTGTTGTTACATGGTACTACAGCTCTGCAACTTCATGTAAACAAAGGGCCATAAGAGAACTAGGGAAATGAGTATATATATATTTTTTTGCCTAAAACTTCAGACCATCAGATTTACAGTGCTATATATATATATATATATATATTTTTTTTTTTTTTCATAACTTGAACAACCCCTTTAATATTGCATATGATGTAACGGGAAGCTAGAAAATTCCAAATGGGGTGAAATTGGAAAAAAATGCCATTCCATTTTTATGGGTTTTGTGTTTACGTCATTCTCTCTGCGGTAAAACTGACCTGTTACTTTCATTCTATGGGTCATAACAATTATGGCGATACCACATTTTTGTAGTTTTCCTTGCGTTTTAATGCTGAAAAAAATAAAAAGCTTGTAAAAAGTATATTTTTTCTTTTCATATTTTGACTACCATAGCTTTTTTCAGTTATGTCTACGGAGCTGTGTGACGGCTTATTCTTTGCAGGGTGATCTGTAGTTTTTATTGATACCATTTTGGGGTGGGTGAGACTTTTTGGTCATTTTTTATTCAATTGTTTGAGAGGTGAAATTACAAACAAATGGTGAATTGAGCATGTTGATGTTTTTTTCCCATAACGCTTTTCGGCGTATTGCATAAATATTTTTATATTTTAATAGTGTGGGCATTTTTTTTTCAGAATATTCCAATAGTCCATGGCCTTTCACAGGAAATGAATGGTGATCTGGGGAGCCATTCCAGGCTTGGAAGCGCAGTGCTTCTGGTTTTTGCGATTTCAGTGGTCACATTTCACCATGGCATTTGAGGGGTTAAATTCCTATGATCAACATTACCGCTAATCGCAGGCATTGGGCTCGGGTGTCTGCTGTATGAAACAGCAGAAGCACGGTGGCTATTGGACTTGCTGCTGTGGCGAGTGAGCACCATCTTTAAAGAACCAACTTTTGCATACTATTATGGCAGAGGTCAGGAAGGGATTAAGGGAAACCTGTTATAATGAAATGCACTGCAATCTGCATGCAGCATGTTATAGAGCAGAAGGAGCTGAGCAGATTTGCAGGAATAGATTCAATAAACTGTGTAATTTATGCATTTAAACCTCTGGTCTTTTTGTCCATAGGAGTCATGTGGGTGGTGCCACTCAGTGATTGACAGCATTCCCTTTATGCTTAGTTATTACTGAATGGCCCCACCCACATGACTCTCATAAATAGATCAGAAGTTTAAAAGAATAAATTACAATTTAAATGGAATCTTTTCCCATGAAGCTATATATCTATCCTCTATATCTCCTATATATCTCCTCCTGATCTACATCATGCTGCATGCAGATTGCACTGTAGTTACATGGTGACAGGTTCCCTTTCATTCAAATATTTGGGGAAATAATGTTTTCAATCTTATACAAATTTACAGTAACGTTGATGTTGATCTCAATTGTGACTGACGTTACTCAGGCAATCATAATTACAAAATTGTTAGAGACTATCAAATTGGGATTCTACTTAATTTTGACCACAGAATGACGTGCAAGGACTGAAGGACATTCTCTTGTGTATTCTGATTCTTGTCAGTACCACCACTGATGTTTGTTCTCTATGTTTGCCATGACCATGGACCCACTGGCCAATTTTGGTTACTTCCCTCTCTTCATTCTGAGATTATTGTACTCCTTTTCCTGCATATAGTAAGGTCCCACGTCCTGCATTTGCTCATAAATTACAGGGCCCTTCCCCCTGTAATTTATCACTGTCCTGACATCAATGACATTTCTCCACCTCTCCGGCTCCTCAGATAGACAGTGACCAGCATCAGAATGGGTGGAGCTAATATAGCCCCACCCCTTCTTCCTACTCGCGCTTCCTGCAGACTGAACCTCTAGTGCCTAACATTCTGAACTTCATTTGGATGGTCACAAACCCGCCACTGCTGGGAGTGGCATGAGAACTGGGGTTATATGGGATATGAGCATATCCATGTATTTGGTGTCTGTGTGTATGAGTGCATCCATGTATGTTGTAACTGTGTATGAGTGCATCCATATATGCGGTGACTGTGTATATGCATCCATGTATGTGGCGACTGTGTGTACAAGTGCGTCCATGTATGTGATAACTGTGTGTACAAGTGCATCCATGCATGTGGTGACTGTGTGTATGAGTGCCTCCATGTATGTGATGACTGTGTGTATGAGTGCGTCCATGTATGTGGTGACTGTGTGTCCATGTGTGTGCAGGACATCCTGCAGTCACATATGTTTACAGTACTTCTCATGGGAGGGTTTGCAATTGACATTTCTCAGCAGTATAATATTTACACACAGCAAGGGCTTCCTAGAAGTGTCTCCGCCAGATTGCAACACTTGCTTGGTCTTAGATTTATTGCTAATCAAGAATTCAAAAGACCGGAATTCAACCTATGAGTGTGCAGAATCTACAGGCACAGATGAAACATCCATGGACAAATATGATGCAGGTTACCATATGGAACCTGCAGTGTCAGGCTGAGGTGCCTATGGCCCACTAATGAAATTCATTTTGGGGACCCACTGTACAGCTACATGTAAATATTACCTGCTCATACAGTAAAGGCAACAGCAAGATGATACAAGATGGATGGTGATGCAGCTTTGTGAATACAAGTCCTTTGGGAAAAAGGATGCTGGCTAACCTACCTCTATACCTAGAAGTCATGTCATCCATTTGATGCATCTATAATAATAAACTGGATAACTAATCTACCCAGTTTTTATATGACCATAGGCTGATTGATATGCTGTTTGCTGTCTATCGGTATGTAGTGCAGTGAAGCACTACACTACACTAAATAGGAAGCAGAATCTGCTGTCTCCATACACAGTAGTATGGGCAGAAATCATCACAGCTAGTCTCCAACTCCCAGCTCAGAGAATACCAAGAATTATAGATGGATTGTGCAGAGGAGAAAACTGCTAAAAATGGCACATGCAAGTCATATAAGGGCTATAGTTTTATCACTTGTATATGTACATACAGTATCAGGGGCGGACTGGGATCTTAAAGTGGCCCTGGAAAAAAATACTAAAAGTGGCCCCTTATTGTAGTTGGGTCCAAATTGATGGAAGGCAGGGCCAGCAATACCATATTGTGGCACATTATACAACCCAGCAGAGCCAAATACCACAGTCCATCACAAAATACTGCCAGCAGCACAAAATACAACCCCAAAAACTTCCACTGGTTGGCCTTGAGGGCCCAGGTGGCCCCCCTGGGCATCGGCCCACCGGGAAATTTCCCTGTAAGTTCTATGGCCAACTGCCCCTGTACAGTATGGTAGCGTATTCTGCTGTGTCTAAAATTTATCTGAAAGTATAAGTATGCTTTAAGCACTGTTTTCACCTCAGAGTGATGTGAATTTAGAGAGATAGAGATTTGGCAGTTTATATAAATAAGGGTATTTCACAAATGATGAGGGGCACGTGTTTAGCTAACATGGAGGCATATTATATCACAGCAATATGACCCAAGAGGTGAGGGGGTCAAAGACAAACATGCCTTTTTCTGTTGTCTGCCTTCTAATAGTAATGGCTAACAGATTATATTAGCTCGTAACAAGATCTCAGTATTATATGGGCACTATCTGGGATCTATTTTAGGGCACTTCATAATGGAAGTATTTCAACATTGTATGGCGCTGTTATTTTGACAATGTGAAGTATTATTATATTCATATTGCTTATACGCCAACTTATTCTGCAGCACATCAGTATGTCTTTGGGGTGTGGAAGGAAACCAGAGTACCCGGAGGAACCCATGCAGTCACGGGGATAACATACACACTCCATACAGATGTTGACCTTGGTTGGATTTAAACCCAGGATGACATTGCTGCCCAATGAGCTACTCATGACCTAATATGTGCACTGGTGCTGCTATTTGGTATAGTGGTATTATTTATTCAGGAACTGCGTGCTTCTGTTATCTGGATGTATTTTTTGGGTAGAAGGTGGCATAATGGTTCAGATCCTGTATATCTCATGCATTGGATCTGTAATTGTATGATTGCTCGAAGTTAGTTGTGATGCCGAAGTTATAAAATCTATGAAACATGCAAAATAATGGAAGTGAAAATGGAAAACAAAATACTTGGGTCTTCTCCAAAGCCTTCATTCTACACTATTGTTTTATTGCTACATGTGAAGTGGAGGAAAAATATTTATATGTAAAACAGTCTATACTTATATATCACTTCAATGTGGGATAAAATAAACTGTTTCCAGAAAGGCAGCCTTGCCAAGAGAACATTCTCAGTGTTGGCTCCATAAATGTGCTGCTTAATTTGAAGTCAGTTTTAAATGCAAAAGTGAACAAGTAGAGAGAGAGAAAAATGTGCAACTGAACTAATGGAGGCAACAGGTCATTCAGTATACAGAGAAATATATTCTCAGACTATAAATATAAATAAATAAAAAGCAGCCAATACACATTCAGGTCTGATTTGCATAAAATGCTTTTAGTGCCTGCACTTTATTACTATGTCATGTAGATTGGCCAATCTATCTATTTTCTGTAGATACTGAATGAAAAGCAAAGCCACTTACATAAAATATAATAAATCTAACAGGACATTAGCACAATAATATCACTTATTGATGAATGAATTAAAGAACATGGACTATTTGCAGTGTAATTGGTCAAAATGCAATATACAGACATGTATGCTCCATACAAAGAACACATGACTGTATTGTCCCCCAACTATCCTAATGGAGGCTCCTGCTGCAAGATGGTGGGAATCATGCAACGCCCCACTGGGGAGGAAAGCAAAGGAGGAGAGGATAGGGCTGATATCAAGAATGGTGGCTGTTGTACACACTCACTCTGTCACTTCTCTGGGCCATGCAGTGATGGGAAGGGTGCATGATCTTCCCCTTGGGGCACACTTTGGTTCTGGGGTCCTCTTGCCTGATGACAGTTGAGGTGCCCTTGATGTTGAAGTTTTTGAGCTGCAAGGCGGTCTCCCGGCTTGTGAGGCCAATATTTTGTAATGTAGCAGTAGAGGAAGCAATTATAAGGCAATCGTGCAGCAAAACAGTTCTTTACTGAAGAATTCAAATGCTAACACATCAGTACAGTTGTTATAATGGAATGGACTGGCAGTTCTTACACAAAGCACACTTTCCACAGATGTCACAGGTTTCACAGCTGCACAGGTAGTTGATAGGCCAGAGTGTCTCTTTAAAGCAGTCTTTCTCACTTGGCACTTCTGTAGCTGACTTAAGCATCCAAGCATGGGGTGTAATACTTTTTGTAAAGCAATGGAAACAACAGGAAAGGCCCTAAATGGCAGGCTAAGTTCTGAACCTTTTTTGAACAGGTTTCTTTTTTGTCCACACTTCCACTGTGGGATATGAGCAGTGTACTCACACAGATGGCCAATCTGCAGTGTGTATCCAGACATTGGAGGAATACTCCTGAGCACAAAGCAACGGATACTTAACCCTACGCTTTCTTTATTCATCAGGCCTGCTTGTCCAGTAGATAAAGGTCTTTTTTGGCCTTGCCCTGGCTGGTACCTAGGTCTAGAACAGGCTGAACTGTTAGCTCTTACATTTTGAATCTGTTCTCACTTCTGTCTCAGACTAGACTGACCTGTCTCTAGAATGTTCTTCCTTTCTATATAGAGAGGGTGATACCACCCCCATCTAGTGGCGGCAGGGAATATGGCCTATTAATATCTTGTTCATTTATAGACAGTAAAGGCAGAAATATATTCTTTTGCACTTTTCAGCGTACTGCTACTCTGTAGAGGAATGCTGAAACAACTTCATCTGGCTGCTCCTGGGCATCTTCTATTCTGTGCAGCTTTTGAATGAAAAATGGATACATTCAACTATCGGCAGATGCAGGCAGCAGAATCCCTTGTATTATAGCACTCAAATAGCATGGCACTGTCCCAGCAGCAGGATCACACATGCAAAATAAAGTCGAGCTTCTGCTGCAACAGCTAGGATGGATGCTAACTCCAATTCATGTTAAAATCTTTAGCTACTGAGGCAGAGGGAGATGGCTCTGTCACCCTATCAGCAGCCTCACAATGCAATCACAGGATGCCACTGGGTTGTCATGGAGTCTAAAAATGGCCTCAAGCTCATCATCCTAGTACTCGTATTAGGACCTGTCAGCGATATGCTAACAGACATAATGCACTGCTATACAGAGGTTCCAGTCCCTAAGTGGGACTAAAATAAAAAGTATAAAATGTTTACAATATTTTGAATAAAACAAAAATACAAAGAACCCTTTTCCTCATAAAGATGTTTTATTATGTAAAAAATAAAAAGAGTACGTAATTGATATTACTGCGTCCATAACGAGCTAAACTATATTATTTCATATGCATGTAATTACCTGTACTGCCACTACTATGTACACTGGCCCTGTCAATGAAAGTGGAGAGAGCACAGCAGATGCAGAGAGAACAGAGCCTCTAGATCAGGGATGCTCAACCTGCGGCCCTCCAGCTGTTGTAAAACTCCAACTCCCACTATGCCCTGCTGTAGGTTGATAGCTGTAGGCTGTCCAGGCATGTTGGGAGTTGTAGTTTTGCAACAGCTGGAGAGCCGCAGGTTGAGCATCCCTGCTCTAGATGTAACAACAATGCCCCTGTTGCTCTTAGAGGCTCATTTGCATATAGTAAAACATCATTTTTCTCAGCAATATGGACACATATGAACATGGGACCAACACAGATGTCTTCAGCTGATAAACGGCACATGCAGCAGGTCAGCCAGGTTCATTGGTACAAATCTGCTAACACATGCCCTTAAAGGGGTTGTCCCACGAATAATGTAAAAAATGAAAATCAGACATCATATAGTACATGACAACCTCTTTTTAACAAAGCCAGAACCAGTCCTGTACCTCACATGGATCCAGAGATCTCCCCATTCATGGCTCTGCTAGATTTATATCAAGCTGACAGCTCAAGGGGAGTGTCTTTTCTGCTGCAGCTAAGGGGGCGTGTCTCAGCTCTCCCTATCACAGCTCAGGAGGCGTGTCTCAGCTCTCCCTATCACAGCTCAGGAGGCGTGTCTCAGCTCTCCCTATCACAGCTCAGGAGGCGTGTCTCAGCTCTCTCTATCCCTATGTTAAAAGTTGAAACTGAGCATGTGCGGCCTGCTCGGTGAATAGGTCAAAGAAATAAGAAATTAAGTGGCCCTATACAGATACATTATACTGAATAACTCAGTGGCTGTACAAAATTTTTAATGACATGCAATTACAAAAGTATTCAGATCCAGGGGCTGGTTTGAAAACTGTAGAATATTTTTCGTGGGACAACCCCTTTAAGAATGCGACCAATTTAAATTTATTTATTTTCGTTTTTTAACTTTCCGCCTTCCAAAAGCCATACCAGTTTTTTTTCTGTACACATAACTGTATGGGGCTTGTTTTTTGCAAAACAAGTTGCACTTTCTAATGACCGCATTTACTATTTCATGCAATGTATCGATAAGCTGAAAAATAAGTATCAATGGACTGGAATTGGAAAAATAAATCGACCATTGTTTTGTATTTTTGGAATTCACTGGGAGGTAACAATGACACATTAGTGGTATTTTGAGGATCAGTACAATTACAGTGATACCAAATTTATATAGGTTTTGTCATGTTTTAAAGGGGTTGTCTGAGATAATTGAAAATCTTGAACAAGGCCTGAAATGGCTTAAAATAAAAAACAAACAAAAATAAAATAATTACCTCTTTCTCTAGTGCTAGTCCGGTTCTCTGGGATATGACAGCCAATCACTGTCCTCAGCAGTCTTCTGCAGCCAATTCTTCTAGCGAGAGAAACAAGAAAATGTGACCTTCTCCTATAAAGCAATGCAACAAAATTGTGCTTATAGCTGTGCCTTAGCATAAAATCAATTCTCAGTTTATATATAACCTCTTTAAATATGCTCCTTTAAGGTATATTTCTATATGTACGGGGAACAGGGCCGGACTGGGACTAAAATTCAGCCCTGGGATTTTAAAACAGATAGGCCTACTTCAGGTGTGACGAATGCGAGATATGTTTGTGTGCTCCCCCCCACCAATCGAACCTTGCTGTGCCCTTCAATGCCCCCAAATACTATACCGAACAAATAATAAGGTTTCCTAAAGTGTCCTCAGTAACAATAAGGCCTACTAGGGTGCCCCAGTAGCAATATGGCCCCCTAAAGTGTCCCCAGTAGTAATAAGGCCCCTCTATAAGGCCCACTGTAGAGCCTCTAGTATTAATAGGACTCACTCCTGCCTTCTGTAGTAACATGGCCGCCAGGGGCACAGCTAAAGACTCATGGGCCCTGGTGCAACCAGTTCAGCTTGCCCCCCACCCCCCCACTCAGCGCAGGTGCACCAAGCTTTTCTGCTGCCCGAGGCAAATATTGAAACGCAGTGGCGTAGCTATAGGGGTCGCAGCGGTCGCAGTTGCGACCGGGCCCCTAAGCCAGGGGGGCCCCGAGGGCCCCCCTTGCCACTTGCAGGGCCGCACCGCCAATTAGCCGGGTGCGGTGCGGCCCTGCGGACAGTTGCGGGCGGCGGTGGGGCAGAGGGAGATGAGCGCTTCCATTGTGGAAGCGCTCATCTCCATAGTCATCTGTATCGCCGTCCTCAGGACGGCGATACAGATGCCTGTATTCTACTGCGGGGCAGGGGAGGGAGAGGCGTCTCCCCTGCCCGTTCCTCTGATAGGCTGCAGGCACTGGGCCTGCAGCCTATCAGAGGCCGGCTCAGGCGGCGCGATGACGTCATCGCGCCGCCTGAGCCGTACAGCGCGGGACACAGGCCAGAAGAGGCCTGCATCGCATCGCTGACAGCTCCATGGAGGTAAGTATTAGTGTTTATTTTTTTATTGTAGCACGGACCGGAGTTCTATTGGGGGACATGGGGGCATTTTTACTAGCACATGGGGGGCACTGGGGGCACTTTTACTGTCACATGGGGCATTTTTACTGGCACTGGGGGCACTTTTACTGTCACATGGGGCATTTTTACTGGCACATGGGGGCACTGGGGGCATTTTTACTGGCACATGGGGGCATTTTTACTGGCACTGGGGGCATTTTTACTGGCACATGGGGGCATTTTTACTGGCACATGGGGGCACTGGGTGCAAATTACTGGCACTGGGGGCATTTTTATTGGTACTGGGGGCACTTTTACTGGCACATGGGGGCACTGGGGGCATTTTACTGGCACATGGGGCACTGGGGGCATTTTTACTGGCACATGGGGGAATTTTTACTGGCACATGGAGGCACTGGGGGCATATTACTGGCACTGGGGGCATTTTTACTGGTACTGGGGGCACTTTTACTGGCACATGGGGGCACTTGGGGCATTTTACTGGCACATGGGGGCACTGGGGGCATTTTTACTGGCACTGGGGGCATTCTTACTGGCACATGGGGGCACTGGGGGCATTTTTACTGGCACATGGGGGCACTGGGAGCATTTTACTGGCACTGGGGGCATTTTTTACTTGCACATGGGGGCACTGGGAGCATTTTACTGGCCCTGGGGGCATTTTTACTGGCACATGGGACACGAGGGCATTTTTACTGGCACTGGGGCCAATTTTACTGGCACATGGGGGCATTGGGGACATTTCTTACTGGCACATGGGGGCAATGGGAGGCATTTCTTACTGGCACTTGGGGGCATTTTTCTGGCACATGGGGCATTTCTTACTGGCACATTGAAAGCATTATTACTTCTGGGGCACAGTGGGGACATTAGTACTGTTGGGGGCACTATTACTAACAAGTGCACTCTGGCAGAGAATTATTAGTTGGGACTTTGGGGGCACCCTGGCACAGTATCAGCGCAGTTATTTCTGGGGGACGTTATGTTCACACTATTACTCTCAGGGGCACTATTTGCTGGGCGCAGTTATTTTAGGACACTGTGCCAATAATTATTGAAGGGCACTCTCTGTGTGGTACTAGTGGCACAGTACTGGGGGTGGTAGGATGATTTGTCCAGAAGACGGGAGGATGATGGAAAAGTAGTAAACTAAGATTTTTTTCTGTCTAACTGCAGAGATGAGAAATGGCTGAAAAATGGCGCCTGGTCTGAAAGGAGAAGATGAGGAAAGAGAAGATCTACATCCGAGGAGACGTCACTGGATGTAAGAGGTATGGGGCGCTGTATTAGGCTACATTCACAGGAACATTGTGTTTTGCAGTCTGCAAATTGCGGATCCGCAAAAAAAGGATGATGTTCCATATGGCATCCGTTTTTTTTGCAGATCCACTGTAACAATTCCTATCCTTGTCCCCAAAACGGACAAAAATAGGAATGGACATACAGATGCGGACAGCACACAGTGCTCATTTAAGTGAATGGTTCGTGTGAATGTAGCCTTACCCTGTATGTTCTGTAGTGATACACGTAATGTTAGGAGGTTAGGTTAGGGTGAGAATTTGGCATGGAAGGGGGTTTCAATTTTTGACTTGGCCGGCAGAAAAGCTAGGTGAACCAGCGCTGGAGGAAGGGGGGGGGGCCCAAGCTGAACTCTTGCACCAGGGCCCATGAGCCTTTAGCTACGCCCCTGTTGAAACGTATGCCAAATTCTCAACCTAACCCCTTCCCTCCAGTCCTACTGTTAAGGGTTGTCCTCTTTTTACTACTGATGACCTATCCTCAGGGTAGATCATCAATATCAGATCGGCCGGGGTCCTCCGGCACCCCCGACGATCAGCTGTTTGAAGAGAGGGCATTGCTCATATTAGAGCTGCTTTCTCTGCTCTGTTCACTTGCTCGCTCTAGCATTTGCAGTGATGAGCAGTAAACAGAGCAGAGAAGGCAGGGCTCGTACAAAAAAGAAAATAGGACAACCCCTTTAACGTCATACTTGGAAAACATTACATACAGCACCACAGAGCATACAGGAGAATACAGTGCCACATATGTACCTCTTACATCCAGTGACTTCTCTTCTCTGATGTAGATGTTCTCTTTCCTCTTCTTCTCCTGTCAGACCAGACCACCATGGTGACTTCTTTCAGCCGTGTCTCGTCTCTGCAGAGTTTAACAAACAAACATCTTACTTTCTACTTTTACATCATCCTCTCACCTTCTCCGCAACACTCCATTCTGCCACCCCAATACTGTACTGCAGAAACAGTCCCCCTGAAAATACTGGTACCACACAGAAAAACAATACCCCCTTACCTTTCAGATCAAATTCCCATATCAAACCCCAGATGAGACCCCTCCATCTCCAGACCCCCATATTAGACCTCCAAACCCCCAATCAGACCATCATTAGAACCCCAGACCCCCAATCAGACCCCCATTAGACCTCCAGACCCCCATTAGACCTCTCTAGACTCCCAGTCAGACCCCCCTTCAGACTTTTCAAGCCCCTAATCAGACCCCCTTCTGGCCCTCATATCAGACCCCCCCTTCTGGCCCCCATATCAAACCCCCCCTTTCTGGTGCCCATATCAGGCCCCCCCTTCTGGCCCCCAATATCAACCCCCCCCCCTTCTAGCCCCCAATATCAGACCCCCCCCTTCTGGCCCCCAATATCAGACCCCCGTTTAGGACTCCAAATCAGACCTCAGATCAGACAATAAAACAAAAAAATAAACTTACTTCTCCTGCTTACTTCTCCTCTCCCTGTCAGGCTGTCTCCCTGCTCTCACCTCTTCCCAGGGCCTGCGCTGCAGTAACCTGACGTCCTGCAGCGTCAGGTCAGAGTGCGCTCTGTACGTCCTGACGCGGCAGGCAGTCAGGACACAGCAGCGCGGGTCTCAGGAAGAGAGAGCGGGAGAAGGGGTAAGTACTGTACAGCGCTACCAGCGCTTCACTCCCCCTCCTCCTGCATACTAGCGAGTGCACTACATCTTATAAAGGGAAAAGTAGAGCACCACTGACAGGGGTGCCCTGGCTTAGGGGCCCGGTTGCAACTGTGACCGCTGTGACCCGTATGGTTACGCCAATAATGGCCGCGTAAAGTGCCCCCAGTTCTCCCAATAGCAATAAGACCTCTCTATATGGCTCCCTTATAGAGCTCCCATAAATTCCCCTTTGTAGTGTCCTCAGTAGTTATAATGCCCTCTATCGTGCCCCACTTGCTATAATGGCCTCTATAGTGCCACCTGCAGTTATAATGTCCCATAAAAGTGCCCATAACACAGAAATTCAGCCATTTAGATTTTTTTCTGTTATTCATTCTACGGAATAAATACATTTATATTGTGGTAGTTGAGGAATATGCAGATATGGCAGTATCACCAATGTTTCTATCTCTTTCTTATTCTTATTTGTAAAATTGGGAAAAGTGGAATTTTTAGAACATTTTTTCATCATTATTTTGGCCGCCCTAAGGGATTTGAACATGTTACATTAGATGGACTCACTATAGACTACTGAGTTTTTATTAAGATGTGTCACAGACATTTATCAGGAACTGCGTTGCCTGAAAATCGCAGTATGTTCTATATTCTGCATTTTCATGCAGCCCTGGCCCTGTAGAAGTGAATGGGGCTGCGTGAAAAACGCATTGCATCCGCAAGCAAGTGCGGATGCAATGCATTTTTCACTGATGATTGCTAAGAGATGTTATTTGTAAACCTTCAGTTTTTTATCACGTGCATGAAAAACACATCAAAACGCATTGCACCCGCTCAGAAAAAACTGAACAAGTGAACGCAATTGCAGACAAAACTGACTGAACTTGCTTGCAAAATGGTGTGAGTTTCCCTGAATGCATCCAGACCTAATCCGTGATGCTGGTGTGAAAGAGGCCTAAGTGTCACAGAGGAATCCAGTGTTTTCTTGTGTCAGAACTGTTCTGCTGCAGTCAATCAGAAAATAAATAATTTGTTGTAAAGAAAATACTTGGCAGGGCTGCAGCTATATGGGAAGCAGGGGAAGCAGCTGTTTTGGGGCCCAAACTCATAAGGGGCCCACCCAGAAGGAGAACTAAAAGATTTTATTGTCAGGGCCCCTCAACAGTATTATACAATGACATTATATACAGTGACAGTATATACAGTTACAGGACATACAGTATATACATGTAGGAAACGGTCGGAGTGGCTACCGGGCTTCATCTGAGAAAGCGATCTTGACTGTCTTTTCTAGTTACGCCACTGATATTTGGTATATATTTCTGAAATAAATTGTTCCTGCCTCCATGTCCATCCTATAACCACCAACCATACTGTGCCATCCACTGTGTTCTTTCAGCCATCAAGCCTTCTGTGCAAATATTAGTAAACTAGAACCATAAAGTGAGTAAGCCGCATTTGTGAAGAAAATAAAGTTTTCCTATTTTACTGCAATTGCATCATCCATGAATATAGTATAGTGGAATCCCCTCCAACAAAGTGACTATGAAGGGTGCCGAGAGTCAGACCCCCACAATCTGAAATTGATGGTCTATCTTGATTATAGGTCATCAATATTGTGAAGGCAAAATACCACTTTAAGGTCCAAACTGTCCTGGTCCTTAAAGGGGTTATGCTGTATTTGGTGTAAAAAATGAAAATAAGACATCATATAGTACATGGCAATCTCTTTCTAACAAAGTTACAGTAGAATCAGAACTGTACCTCAGATTGATCCAGAACCTCCTCATTAATTGTTCTAATGGCTCTATTAGATTTATTTCATAAAAATGAAACTATAATTGATCAGAGGCTCACCTGATAATACAAATATGGAGATGGTGCTCACTTCTACGGTGCACCCTCACCGAACAAAGAATATAGTCCAATCAATAATAGTGTAGAAGGGCACTCTCCAAGCTGGGGTCAAATAGATATCTCTCAATATACGCTTTAAAACAGATTATTTATTACAACATACAAGTAAACCTGCTATCAAAGTTCAACAATCTGCACAATTAGAAAAAGAATTAAGTAAATAACATGATTGGAAATGGTTAAAAATACAAAATCCTTCTACTCAGAAACATGATTAACCCTTGTTCCACAAAAGGTAAGTACACAGTTAAAAAATAATAAAAAATAAAAAATTGTTTAAAAAATATTTCTCTCACGAAAAAAGTTCATCCAGTGATATATAGTCAATTATTCATATGTTGTATGCTTCCCAGTTTTCATGAATTTTCTATATATACATCCATTAATTATGATAAATATATTTTATATAGTTCATGAATATGAACAAGCTTACACATATATTCATGAACTATATAAAATATATTTATCATAATTAATGGATGTATATATAGAAAATTCATGAAAACTGGGAAAGTATTTGACCCCAGCTTGAAGAGTGCCCCTCTATACTATTATAGATTTATTTCATGCTGGAAGCTCAGATGGCATATCCCTTCTCTAGAGTTATGTGGCATGTCCTTTCTGCTGCATATCTCTCCCTGTACCTGTCAAAGCTTCTAACAATATATATGGCTGGTGGCAGTTGAAGGATAGAACTGAAAATGTGTGACCAGTCCAGGAGGTGGACGTGCACATTACTGTACAGACAAGGGCATAACTAGAAAAGGCTGGGCCTCATAGCTGTTTTTACTTTCACTTTCAGCTGGGCACTTGAGAGCTGTTTTCCGGTAGAATAAAAGTGCTTTTCCTGGACATGTAATACAGACTCAAAGTGCACACAGGTATGTCTGGGATGTGTATGCAATGTTCTGTGGGGCAGTGCTGTTAGTTATGTATGAAAAACATGTGAAAGACTCCCTTTAAGAGTAGCAATATGATTTCCATTACAGTGGGGGATTTATTTGCCTAATCCCTAAAACATATAAAGACTACTTTTATTAATGTGTCCTTACACAACAATATAATTTACATCACAATGTACATAAGTGATCTAAATCCAGCTAATTAAGAGTAATTATATACTGTCTACATGTTAAAATATTTTTATGACATGAATCCTAGACTGATATTCATGTTCTGGAGGGGAAATTAATTGTTACATTCTGCTTTGTTCTGAGTTTACAATAAAAAACAAATGAGAATTTCACAATAAAGCTTGTGACTATGCTTTTCTGGGCCTTTAACACATGTGGTTTTATAGGTGCCATCAAAATATTTGGTATGTTTTCAGTAACTTTAAAAATTCCATGCATTGTCAGAATCACAATTATAGATCTATGAAATGACTACAAGTCAAGCATAAAGAACAAGACATCAAAAGAAGTCAACATGTAGAGAAATGAAAATCTGGAACCCCCAGCATAATACTCAGAATACAACCGCAGGGTCAAGTGGGTTTATTCAAGCTATTGTACGAAAACATTTATTTATAAAATGAATATAAAAAAAAATAATAGAAAGACATATTAAAGGGGAAATTGTTTTACAGACCACTAAATTTGCTGTAAAAGTTTACTAAATAATATAGCAATGTCTCAAGGCTCATTTGTAGTCACATTTTGAGTTAATTAGTAAATCTAGCTTATATACTATGGTATCACATATAAATAAAATAAAACAACAATAACTTTTATATTGTGCTAACATATCTAGCAGGTCTTTAAAATCGCAAGAGTAATTTGAAAATGGGATCATATTTAGATACCTCACTTATATAGCACCAAAATATTCTGCAGTGCTTTACAGACATTATCACCATTCACTGTTCCCTAGCTCCTAATCTAGATTCCCTAGCAGTATGTCTCCAGAGTAGGGATGAGCGAACCGAACCGTAACGAACCAGATTCGTTACGAACTTTCCCAAAAGTTCGGTTCGTCACCGAACCGAATTTTGAGAAAGTTTGTAACGAATCTGGTTAAAATAACGGCGACGCAAAATATACGCATATTTATTGAGCATATACGATAATGCGTACGCTAATGCGTATGAATTCATAAAATGCGTACACATTAGCGAACATTCTCAACTATGCGTATATTTAGGGTATGGAATATGCCATATTCCATACCCTAAATATACGCATATTTGAGAATGTTCACTAATGTGTACACGCATTAGCGTACGCATTAGTGTACATTCTCAAATATGCGTATATTTTGCGCCGCCGTTATTTTGAGCGAACCGAACCGTAACGAACCCGATTCATAACGAATCTGGTAAAAAAAAAAACGGCGATGCAAAACTGTACTTTTTTCACAGACTAGACCAGGATACAAGGGATTATTACTCCTATAATCCCTTGTATCCTGGTTTTCTGTGAAAAACAAGATGTGTGACGTCACCCCCACAGCCCCGGAAGTGCGTGAGCGCGCCGACATTTTGTCAGTGCCACTTCAGAAATCCGAGAGAAAGGAGCTCCATAGATAGAGAGGGAAAAGAGATAGATAGATAGATAGATAGATAGATAGATAGATGATCGATAGATAGATAGATCTATAGATAAATAGAAGAGATAGCTTGAGAAAGGCTCAGTCTGGGCCGAAAAGTCGCAATCCCACATGGGTAAATAAAGACTTTCATTTTTTCACTTTTTAACTGGAGAGTGCTGCCTCTTTTTTCTTTTTTATATGCTGGGACCTTGGTCTGGTCTGTTTGGCGTGCACCTCGTTTTTCCTCATTCAGTGCTGTTGAGACTTGTTTTTTGCTTTAGATCGATAGATAGATAGATCTATAGATAAATAGATAGATAGTCAAACAAGTAGATAGATACAGGGAGAGATAGAGAAGAAATAGAAAGGGTTAGTGAGAGAAGCAGGAGAGAGGAAGAGAAAGCTAGATAAAGAAGTTAAGGTGATAGATAGGGAAAGAGGCTGAGAAAGCAAGAGATAGGTAGAGATAGGGAGAGGAAGTCATATAAATAAAAAAAATTGTGACATCTAGGGAGAGATAGGGTGAGAAAAAAAAAATAGTGAGAGAAAAGAGTCAGGACAGGTAGCATTCCTGTTCCGTGACCGTACACGCTACACGCTGCTCAGCTGGGTGCCGTCAACCCCGTTTAGCCGCAACAAAAAAAGATAAAAAAAAAACTCCTTAAAAAAAAGTTATAAACAAAGTTTAAAAAAAAAAAAAAAGTTTAAAAAAGTTTAAAAAAATAAATAAAGTTTAAAAAAGTATAAAAAAACCCCATAATTTAATTTTCCCCCACACAATAAAAATATGTCCAAGCGTCCTACTTCCAGCACTTCCGAGGCAAGGAGTGCAACACCAGGCGGTGAGGGTAGGAGAAGTGGCAGCACCAGGCCCGGTGGCAGCCGGGGTAACAGGCGTGGCAGCAGGGTGCAGCTACCCCTGACGGCCACTGGTCAAGTAAGAACCACACAGCTAGCGGTTATAGATTGGCTTACCCAATCCTCCAGTTCCACCGCCCAAAGCTCCCAAACGAGGAGTCAAGCATCGGCTGGATCATCCGACACCACCCTTACATGGGACGGTCAGCGAGAGTCCTCTGCCCCGTCCCCTGTTATTAGAAGGGAACTCTTTGCAAACCTTGATCTGCCCTTGGAGTCTCTTCCACTTTTTAGTAGTATTGTGGACATCCGCCAGAGCGACCAAAACTGGCTGGCCACCCTGGTGGACCCTCGCTTCCGCCTCAAAATGGCTGAATTTTTTTCGCCATCAGAGAGGGAGGCAAAACTGGGGTACTACCGGGACCTACTCACCAGACAGCTGGTCTCTACTTACCATTGAGACCAGCCAGGTTCCCAGACAACATCCACTCGGGGGGAACCAGCGCGCTCCACTACCACCACCACTAGTGGAGGTATGAGAAGTCGCTACAGCCTCCAATCGCTGATGAGCGATTTCATGCAGCCAGCTGCTGAAGAGGGGACACAACACCGGACTCATGGCGTGGACCAGCATGAGCTCACCCACCAAGTCACTGCCTACCTGGATTGTACCCTGCCCCAAAGTGTCACCGACCCCGTGCAGTACTGGGCAGAGAAACTGGACATTTGGCCTCAACTGGCAGAGTTTTCTTTGGCTCTGCTGTCCTGCCCAGCCAGTAGTGTTGCGTCACAGAGGGTGTTCAGTGTGGCGGGTAACATCGTAACACCGCAAAGAACGAGGCTCTCTTGCCACAGTGTTGAGATGCTGACTTTTATAAAGATTAGGGATGAGCGAACCGAACCGTAACGAACCAGATTCGTTACGAACTTTCCCAAAAGTTCGGTTCGTCATCGAACCGAATTTTCAGAAAGTTCGTGACGAATCTGGTTAAAATAACGGCGACGCAAAATATACGCATATTTATTGAGAATGTACGCTAATGCGTACATATTCAGTTAAGTGGCGTACCTTTGACAACGCTAGAGTGTATGTTCGTTACTTGAGTAGGAATGTTCGCAGACGCCGTGTATGCGTACGCTAATGCGTACATATTCAGTTAAGTAGCGTACCTTTAACAACGCTACACTGTATGTTCGTTATTTGTGCGGGAACGTTTGCATTAGCGTACGCATTAGTGTAAATTCTCAAATATGCGTATATTTTGCGTCGCCGTTGTTGAAGTCACTTGGATTTTTTCCACTTTTTTCACTGTAATAGCAACTTCAAGTAAACGAAACTATACCCTATCAGACTCCCATTATTGTAGCAGCAATTATTCAGCCATTATAGCAAGGTTCGTTTTAGGTTCGGTTCGTACGAATCCGAACTTCACTAAAGTTCGCCGAAGCGAACCGAACCGAACTTTTCAAAAGTTCGCTCATCCCTAATAAAGATGAATCGTGCCTGGATTACATCGAATTATACCACCCCCCTGCCTGATGTGAATGACTAAGTCATCAGTCACCCGTCTTGCATGGCAATCCGTGTGTCCAAGAAAATGACCTTAAGATTCCAAATATGTGCCCAACGTAAAAATCCGTAATTTAACTTATTAAGTAATGTTCCCCCCTTAGACCCCAAATTAAAAAAAAATCACCTTAAAAATTCCCTACTTCATTCTGATACATTTAAATAAACAGAACCCCATCTCCAAATTTAATGCCCATGGTGTGTTGGCCATTTAACATCTCCACACCAGCTTAATGCCTCACACCGGTGCACCGTCCAACCCATACCCCAAGAACAGTACCATCCCTAAAATAATCCCCACGACTATGCTTCACAAAGTGGGGATTTCACCTTTTGTGAACTATAGCCGTGGGGTTCTATCCCTGGCACCCGTGCCAAGGAACACTACTCACCGTTTTGTGAGCGGGTACTAACTGTTCTTGAGGTATTTTGTTGATATCATGAGAGTAGTAAAATCTCGCACCGCAAATCCCGATGGGGTTCTTCTCTGTGCGAATGATTTCACGCCTCTCATGCAGTCACGCGTGGAATAAGGCTGTCTATGGGGTATATATCATGGAGGCTGCTGTCCTTCAGCTGTGATATAAAACACCTCCACAGTTAGTTACAGCAACAAACAGTTGCTGAAAGGCAGGTTAACTTGCCTTATTTACGGGTGCCCTTACAGTGGGATGCTTTTTTGGGGTTCTCTGCTGCCTAAAATCCACAGCGCATCGTTGGCTGATTTTATGCCACCTTCAGTACTATGGGGCTGGACGCAAATACCCAGTTCAGCGCAGAACTGCATATGTCCGGACGGCACCATAGTACTTAACGCCATTTGGTGAACGGTATAAAAATGCCCTGTGGATTTTACATATCAGACCCGCAGCCACATGTGAAGGTACCCATAGGGTGAGGTTTTTTGGGAGTGACCAAAGAGAGGGCGGGAAGGTCACTCCCATACCCCATCAGGGGTTTTTCCCCTACCCACTTAAAAGATAAGTCCAGGCAATTAATTACTTTCTGTGCCCTTACTTGACCCAGAAACTTAGGCCCCATTCACACGACCATAAGTAAATGGGGCCGTATCTATCCGCAAAATTGAGGATAGATACAGCCCCAGTCACTTCTATGGGGCCGGGAGCGGCGGCAGGGAGCTAGCTCCATGCCGTGGCTCCTATTAAGAAAGTGCTATAGTTGTCTGTGCGCATGGACAACTATAGGCATTTTCAATGGGGCCACCCGGAACACACGCCGGGCGGCCCCATTAAAAATGCCTATAGTTGTCCATGCGCACGGACAACTATAGCACTTTCTTCATAGGAGCCGCAGCATGGAGCTAGCTTTCTCCAGCATCTTCACTGAAAGCTTCCCACCCTCCCTTCCCCATTATTTCATCATTTTCTTTACTTTTTCTGATTCATTTCTGGTTTGTTTCAGTGTTTTACAAACCAGTGTTTCAGAGGTCGGTTGACGATTTCAGACGGAGAAGAAGGCAGACTTGCCCACAGAACGCTGTGGGGCATAGTGCTTCAATACTCTGGGTTATGGTGTTTATGGTCAACAAGTTGAAGTTTTGGAATAAGATAAGAAAATAAAGCTGTGACCGACCCTTACCCAACTTAAGGTGTTGTGTGTTTTATTGGCCGGCTGCGAGGGTGGTTTGGTGGGAGGTTTAGAGAGTTCAGTCTCGGCAGTTGCAGTGCCCGGGGTGCCGTGGTTGCTACGGGGGTGACCCTTTCCCCCTCCAGGGCCCTCTAAGGTGATTTTCCTTTATGTCCCAGGGGTAGGAGTGCCAAGGGGTATTTAGGCCACTTAAGTCTTTGGTGGGATTGTCACGGTGTTCCTACCTCGTGAGATGAACAGGCCCCAGGTGGTGGCTCCAGCTGCAGAAAATTACTAGTAGTAATAATTGATGGTCGTCAGATGGGAATGATGCGCAGACTTTTGGGAATGGTCCAACGTAGTTTTATTGACTTAACTTTGAATGCAAATAACTCAGTTCATCCTTCAGCTTGGTGTCCAGCAAGTGCAGCTTATTGCTTATACTTGGCAGATGCTTGGAAATTCAAGTTTCAGGCTTCCTGTTCTAAGCTGAGGTTACCTCTTAAGTCTGGCTTCCCTTGAGAGTATTGGTGTGCCTTATTGCTGACTATATTACTCTGTCTTTAGGGTACAGCAGAGCTGAAGGTGCTCTGCTGTCCTGCACATGTTCTCCCCAATCAGGGTACAGGGGACAACTCCCTGACTAAACTGTCATTTCCTCCTCACTGCAGGAAGTTGGAAGAACTTAACTTCTCTCCAGCAGAGGGGGTCAGAATGGACTAAGGACCGTACCATTCTGGTAAAACTACATCTGAATCTGCCATAGTATTTACTGACACCTGCTGGTTCACCAGATACATATAAATGACATTACATACACATATAGACTATTGCGCTACTATGCTGCTACGTTCCTGCCTTGTGAGTAGGGTGTCCGATCTCTGTTATCCCCTCTCAGCAGACGAACAACCTATGTAAACTGCACTAAGCAACCATTTCTGACTGACTCTGAATATTCTGGCCACGAATACCAAAGAAAGCATGGGGGTGTCTTCACTCTGTAATCCCACCATTGTGAAATGATAAGCCTGCAAACGGAAGGGTGACTTCATTCTGTAATCCCTTCCAAGCACCAAAGCCTGATAATGCTTTACGCTTTGTCACCTTGATGTCTATCAGTAGCTGCAAGTTATTTTTTTCCTGGAGGCGGTGCTCAAGGCCTCAGGACATAGTGAACTAGGAGGAGGAATCTACCTGTCCTGCCAGAGTTCCAGTGAGAGACTATTCTCTCCTGACACATATAAGACATATCTATAGCAGCGAGGATAACCCTGAAGGAATAAGAGAAAACTGCTTGTGGCTCTGACACCTGGCTACCATAAACCGTTAGTGTGAAACGCCCTCAGAGGCAGCATATATATCTGAGGTAGAGACAAGTAAGGTGCTAACTATCTGGCTAAGTGCATGACCATACATTAAAGTGCATTGGAGGACACATTGTGGCACCTGCAAAGAAACACACACAATGGGCAATATTCTTGATCATTGCTGAAAGGTAAAATATTAGTGCAAACATTTAAGTGCAAATATATTAAAGGCATAATATAGGATATCTGTGGTTACATTCAAGTCCATCTTTTCTTCTTCTTTGGCTTGATACTGGAACAAAGTCCCAAATTCAATTGAAATTTGTAATCCACATGGGTAATAAAATAGGTTATAAATAGCTGAAAAGGTTTCTTGACAAACCCTTTTAAAAGTGATTTCCCAACAACCTGAAAAGGGGGGAAAAAGGATGTGGTGCGCAAACATGGCACAACTTGGATTATTGCAGATGGGGGGAGTCCAGCCACACGTGTCCATCATGGTGGAGACTTAAAACACGGGCAACATAGCAAATTAAAACATAGCCAACAGGTTCTCACCAGTTAGGGCTCAGTCCACGGGGTGGCTGCCATTAGTCCTGTAGTTCTTTGACAGTACTTGAGTGCGGGCTCCCCTTAGTGGAAAGCTGGCACATCCTCCTCGTCGCTGCTGGAGCTGAACGACATAAGAGGGCGCTACTGCCTCTGATAGGCCTCACGGTAGGCAGCGGCCATTCCCCAGCATCCTCTTAAAGATAGATGTGGCACTGGTCGGGGCAGGGTCCCAGTGGTCACACTGGTGACTGTGGCAGCCATTTTGGAACGGACCCTGTAAGGCCCGGATGCTCCTGCTGGGCCCACTGGCGACCGAACCTCGGGTTGTAGAGGCTCGGCCAGAGGCCTACCCCGGGCAACAGATTGGGCTGCTAGTGCCTCCTGCATCAGGTGGTAGGTGGCCAGGGGGTTGAAAATAAATTTGCTGCCTGTAATCTGACCCACCTGGAATGCTGGCGGTGGAGGAAGCTCGGGAATGAGTTGCTCTGGCTCGCCGAGAAGAGGTCTTGCTCCTGGCTGACTGTCTCCCGCTTCATCCTCTCGTGGACGGTGAGTAAGGGTGGCGGTCGCGGAGTGATCTTCCCATTCCTCTTGAGGTGCCTCCGGCCTCGGTGGTCTGGTGATGACCTTCACCCCGGTGGCCAAGGGGCCTTGTAGGCTCTTCATAGGTGTGAATTCTACAAAGTCGCCCGCATGGAGGTTGTGTCGTGCTGGAGGGAGGTACGGCCTCTTCACGGAGCGACGATTAACGTAGAGCTCCTCAGCGGACTCCTCGTCTGTGATGAACCCCACGCCTGCGGTCCACGCTAAACCAAAGCACAGTCCCAGTGCGCCTTTCAAGAGTCGGGTCACCACGTCAGGGATGTTCTAGCACCTCGACCACCCACTCTTCTACAACCCTTTTATAGTCCCACAGGGTAGTAACATTTTTAGTTACCGCAGCAGGAACGATGGGGTTCTGTCGGAGGTCGTTATGTCGGGGCTTAGGCGAGGTGGGGACTCCGGCCACTCGGTTGTGGACTTCCTCCGCAGGCCCGGCCGTTTCAACTCGGACTTTGGCCTGGACGTATGGTGGCTTCCTGAGTGCACTGCTGGTTGCGTCCATCTTCGGGACCACGTGTGCGGCCTCGCTTGCAGGATCTCCAGCTGCTATCACTGGTAGATGAGGCACTTCGGGGTTCGGCACCAGCTGTACCTTGCGGATAACTTGGTCTAGGCGAACCTCCGCTGGTCTAGGTGTAGGCTCATATGGGTCGGTGCCCCAGACCATATCCCCCCAACTAGGGCCACGCTGACGGGAAGCCATGTTGTTGTCTCTCTCTTTCTTCGCATACACTGGAGATGAAGGAGGAGCTAAGGGGGTGGAGTCTTCGCTCTCAATGCTCCCCCCAGCAAGTTCCTGGCGGGCTGGATTGGATTTTCCCGCACTACAGGGGGCCGTGCCATGGTTTTCCCACTCTTGAGTAGGAATGTTCGCAGACGCAGTGTATGAGTATGCTAATGCGTACATATTCAGTTAAGTAGCGTACCTTTGACAACGTTACACTGTATGTTCGTTATTTGTGCGGGAATGTTCGCATTAGCGTACGCATTAGTGTAAATTCTCAAATATGCGTATATTTTGCGTCGTCATTGTTGAAGTCACTTGGATTTTTTCCACTTTTTTCATTGTAATAGCAACTGCAAGTAAACGAAACTATACCCTATCAGACTCCCATTATTGTAGAAGCAATTATTCAGCCGTTATAGCAAGGTTTGTTTTAGGTTCGGTTCGTACGAATCCGAAATTCAAGAAGGTTCGCCGAAGCGAAGCGAAGCGAACTTTTCAAAAGTTCGCTCATCCCTACTCCAGAGCATAAGTGGAAACTGAGATACCCAGAGAAGCACACACAAACAATGGATGGAGTCAAATCAAAGACCTCAGTCCCGCAAGGCACCAGAGCGAACTACTGACCCCTGAGCCACCATGCTGCCCGGTGGCTACTGAGTAGGCAAACTAACACCACTGTGCAATGAATCCTACTGTAAGGCCTCATGTGCATGACCGTACTTTCAGTGCACATCCTATCCATTTTTTTTTGCGGACCCATTCATTTCAATGGGGCAACACAAATTGCAGACAGCATAAGGATGACTTCTATGGGCTGTCCATTTTGCAACGAAAATAGAAAATGTTCTATATTTGATCGTTTTGTGGATCAGAATAGGAGGGGGACATGCGAAATGGAGAAGTGTGGGACGCGCAAAGTCGGTATCCATGTTTTGCTTATCCTCGGTTTGTGGACCACAAAACAGATACAGTTGTGTGCATGACGTCTAAAACTGTGGTGATAGGTTACTGGGTGATTTTTGGATCATTAGGGGGCATGTGGTCAGGTAAAATGGAAACAGCTGAGCTAATAAGACAAGGAATATTCTAGCACTTCGTTTTAGCCTTATAGTCTGAAGATTACAGCATATGATACATAAAAATGTAGGTTTTCCTAGTTTTCCAGGTTTTCCTATTGCAATCCAAAATTCTAGATATTTTCTATAGAAGATCTTAAGATATTAAGGAAAACTAGAAATTGTTGTTTATATGTTCAAGTTCTTTGATTCGCCTTTCTGCACCCAGAACACATTTGATCACCTAGGCTAGATTTAATCCTTGAACTGATTTCCCATCTTACACTTTTCTGGAACCAGTAAAATAAATGGTGCTATGGAAACATTATTCTTGTGCATTTCTCTTTTTGCTTCCTTACATGAAGATACATCTACGTATGTGTGCAATGTCAAGATGACATTGGTCCACTTCATCTATATGTGTGCTGTCTAGATGAGATTCCCAGAATAACGAAAAAATAGTATTATTACGCCACAGAATTTGATAATTATCATTCATTAACTTGTCAAATTTCGGGCAATTTCATAAAATGAGATTGGGTCCTACATCTGTAACACTATCTCATTCTATACTTTTTGTGATCATTTCATCTCCAAGAAACTTACCTGGAGGGTTCAGCATACTGTACATGCATTGTAATTTGTAAGGAAACAAAAATTGTCCCAACATATAGTGGTTCCACCTCTACAGATTTTTGTAAAGCTTTTTAAGGAGGTTGCTAACCCACCCACCCATACTCATCTAGAGCATAGCTGTCCATCCTGGTGAGCGGGTGCTCACTACGTATCTCCAACTTCTCTCACATAGAAAGTGTCAAATGAAAGCCTCATTTGACACAGAATGCCATCACTTGATGGCAGTCCCATCCTCTAATTCCTGCAAGGAATAAAATAAAACAGTAAAGGAGCGACCAATTACATGTGAACCGCCTCTGGATGATTATATGTAACCTCCTATCAGCAAACAAGAACAATAAGAAAGAATGAAGAAGTTAGTTTGAAACAACCATTATTTTCCGTCATGCCAGCACCAGGGTGGGTTTTAAGGACAATCCCCTCCTCTGTAAATAAGCACTATATTATTCACACTCCTTTTTGACCAATGCTTATGAAATAGTATTGAACATAACATCTGCCCAGTATGGAAGAAGTTACACTAAGAGGCATAATCCATAAATTATATTATACCTTGAATGTCAGATACAGTAGGTACTAAACATGAAATATGTAAACATCTCAGAGGCACCAATATTAATACATCTGTAGACAACTCTTTGGTGTTTGTGCAGTGCCAGAAATGTGCACACCAAGCTTCTGGTGATTATACAACAGTGAACATAAGAAATAAAATGTGAAAACATTTTATAATAAAACATTTTCTACCATTAAACGTATATGAGGTATAGGACCAGTTGCATTGACTAGTCAAACTTATATTAGACGGGTAGATAATCTTGAAGATCATCGCTAACAAGCATTCTATGAATGATCTGGCAGTGTAAAACTGCCACTGATTACCCGTCAAACAAGCAAACGCTTGTTCATCAGGTAGTTGGAATCTTTCAACAGGCCTAAAAATCAGCAGTTGGCGACGGCAGCTGCCGTTAAATGATGATTTAGTATGAGGACGAGCGATGGCATTAGCGATCTGAAGGAGATCTCTGCATATAATAGTAGCAGTCTCCTACGCTAAAGAGCAGAAATTCAAAAAGCTAAGCTTCAAGATGACGATGCAGACACAGAGGTTAGTGCAGATTCAACACATTATCTACCGCTATTCCATTAGAAATCTTTGCTGGAGTAGTGTAATTCGATAAAGACTTGAAGCCAGTCTCTAGATGTACCTGGAGGAAGACTGCCTCATATAGAATCGGAAATGGAGACTTGTCTCCTTTCACAATGAACTTGTTGACTCATGCAACTATGTGGAGGACATCATCCATGCAAGACAGGAGTAGAAGGAATAATATCAAATTTAGAGGAATTTCCAAATCTATTTCTAGCTCCTCTACAAGCTATCAACAGAGTGCACAGAGTAACAAAACCAGCTAATCTGCCTGCCTGGAATTCAATGTGACGTTCTTGCCAGATTTATATTTTTCCATACAAAGGAACACTTGTTCAATAAAACATGAAAGCTCAGAAAATTGCCTGCACCCTACATATAAATCAAACTCTTTACCAACCTATCAGTGGCCACCTTGCAGGTGAGAAGAAAATTTCTCATGTTAACCCAGATTTTGCGCCAAAACAACGTTCCCTAAAGATGGGAATTCCCAGTCAAGATTCTTCTATCCCAAAATGATTTTACACATACCATTAAAACTTCACAGGCAGGATTTGGCTTATTGAAGTCATATCATATGACTCTACAACTCCAATACCCCAGAGGAAGCAATTCCGCGTCACCCCATATTGGTGCAGAATAGTTTACAGTTAATACCACTTGATTCTGTGTACCTCAATTATCTATAAGTGAGCAGTTCTGTATATTTTATTTGCTGTGCCTCACATTTGCCAAGATATTTACATCCCATATAGACCAGTAAGATATTGTATACCGTTTGTTCACTAGTTTTGATTATTATGTACACTGTTTTACTACATGCAGGCTGTGGTAACATACAGTACATCATATAGTAATAGTTGTAATCTCAGAGTTAGCTGCTTCCTGGCTGAGGATATGGTGGAGTCTCCCACAGACATCCTACATTAACTATTAGATTTATGCATTCTCAACTCAAGCTGCCTTTTTGACCTTTCAAGATGACTATTAAACTGTTGTCCATGAATGTCAGGGGACTAAGTTGCCCATTTAAAAGAAACCTTCTCTGGAAAGAGGCAAGAAAACAAAAGTGTGATATTTTATGTGTTCAAGAGACACATATCACTTATTCTAATCCACCACAAATTAAACACCAGAACTTTCCAAACATTATTTATTATTCCTTCTCAGGAGTTCTGGTGGCTCTGGAAGACTCTATTGCCTCCTGCATATAAGAGCAATAAGTAGACCGAGGAGGCAGATATATAATTCTTGTTGGTACCATAGAAAACAGACCATTTACGCTGGCCAACATATAGGCCCCTAATACTAGACAGATGGGATTTTTTAGAAAAACAACAGAATAGAGAAGATGAGGAAAGGTGACCTTATGATATGCTGGGACTTTAATGCTGTACTTAACCCCAGACTTGACACTACCCATCCTACTAGAAACAAAGATCATTCATTCTCCTATTCTAGAATTGATTTTTTTTTCTCATTTCTAGTTTCTGATATAAGAGGCACTTATAGACGAAATAGACGAGGTGGAAAATCATAATGAGGTCGTTAATATGGGGGACTTCAACTACCCAGATATAGACTGGAAAACTGAAACCTGTATATCTTATAAAGGAAACAGGTTCTCGGCAATAACCAAAGACAATTACCTTTCCCAACTGGTTCAGGACCCGACTAGAGGGACGGCCATACAGGACTTAGTAGTAACCAATAGACCTGACAGAACAACAGATGTGCAAGTTGGGGGACACCTGGGAAATAGTGACCATAATATAATAACCTTCCAACTGTCATTCAAAAGAGCTTGCTCTGACATTGGGCTTGCTTTGTAAGTGGGCTGTGTATAAGTGGAGTTAAAAAAACGGAGTGCAAGACCAGGAGCAAAAAGTAAGGTTGGAGAGATTTTCCTTGTGTGTTGTTAACTTGATTTGTAGTCCTCCAGCTACAGCAAACCACAACTAATCGCATATTTACTGTTTTTCTGTACTGTACATCCCCATCTAGCAGGTGCTCCATGGACAATGCTACCAAGTATGTGTCCTGTGCAATGTATGCATGCCTTGAAGAACCATTCAAAGGTGAATACATTTGCACTAGATGCAATCACGTTGCATATTTGGAAGCCCAGATCTTGGATCTAAATAAGCAGCTTGACATACTTAGGGGCATTAAACACCTGGAGAGAGGCTTAGACCTCACACTGCAGGCACTGGCTGGGGTCAGTGAAGAGGAGGAGGGAGGAGATGGGCAAGACCAGGACTATCAGGTCAGCAGTTGGGTTAATGTAGTAAGGAGGGGTAGAGGGAAAAGTGCCAGGGAGGCTAGTCCTGAGCTGGAACGCCCTAGTAAATATGCCTGTTTGGCTGATATTAGGGATGAAAGCCCAGGACCAGCGACACTGCAGCAGGCCATTTCTACTAGAAACCAGGAGGATGACCGCTGCAGGAAGGATTGGAAAAGGAGAGCAGCAAAGGCCAGACAGATGCTGGTGGTAGGGGACTCTATTATTAGGCGGAGAGACAGGATCATCTGTCGCCGAGACCGTGAATGCCGAACAGTGTGTTATCTCCCGGGTGCTCGGGTTCGGCATATCGCGGATCGGATTGACAGATTGCTGGGTGGGGCTGGGGAAGACCTGGCGGTCATGGTCAGGGTTGCCAACAAGAATTTTTCGTTTTTCTGGACAATTTATCCCAAAATTACGGACAGCCAACACTTTTTACGGACAAATTGAAAAACCATAATAAATGATAAAGATGATAAGGAATACAGGGCTACAGTTCAATATAATAACAATAATTCATTACCAGCCCTTACTGTGAGCTGTAAAATGCTGATAATTACCACCAAAATAATCTACTCAAGAACCACTAGCCTCAAAAAATCACGGACACAGCTATTTTTTTTCATGGACACAGGAAAAAAGTCACCTATTTTTACGTACTGTCCAGATATTTCTGGACGGTTGGCAACCCTGGTCATGGTACACATTGGCACCAATGTCAAAGTCATACATAGACCTCTTAAGTGTATGTACACTAATGCCAGAAGCCTGACTAATAAAATTGGTGAACTGAAATTAGTGATGTGTGAGGAGGACTATGACATAGTGGGAGTAACTGAGACATGGCTGGATGATAGCTATGACTGGGCAGTTAACGTACAGGGTTACAGTCTGTTTAGAAAGGATCGCCAAAACCGGAGAGGGGGAGGGGTCTGCCTTTATGTAAAGTCCTGTCTAAAGCCCACACTCCGGGAAGATATAAGTGAGGGACATGAAGATGTGGAATCACTGTGGGTAGAAATAAATGGAGCCAAAAACAATAAGAAAATACTAATAGGAGTTTATTATAAACCCCCTAGTATACCAGAGCCCATAGAAAATCTACTTCCAAACGAAATAGACGAGTTGGCAAATCATAATGAGGTCGTTATTATGGGGGATTTCAACTACCCAGATATAGACTGGAAAACTGAAACCTGATAATCTCATAAAGGAAACAGGTTCTCGGCAATAACCAAAGACAATTACCTTTCCCAACTGGTTCAGGACCCGACTAGAGGGACGGCCATACTGGACTTAGTATTAACCAATAGACCTGACAGAACAACAGATGTGCAGGTTGGGGGACACCTGGGAAATAGTGACCATAATATAATAACCTTCCAACTGTCATTCAAAAGAGCGTTTCTTCAGGCAGGAACAAAAATACCAAACTTCTAAAAAGCAAAATTTTGCCAACTAAGAGAGGCCATAGGCCTAACTAACTGGGACAAAGTCCTCAAAAATAAAAATACAGCCACAAAATGGGATATTTTTAAAAGCATCCTAATATCTAATTGTGAGAGGTACATACTTTATGGGAATAAAAGGTTAAGGAACAAGAAGAAACCAATGTGGATAAATAGAACTGTAAAGAAAGCAATAAATGACAAACAGAAAGCATTTAAATCACTAAAACAGGAGGGGAGCGAGGAAGCATTGAAAAACTATAAGGAAAAAAATAGAATATGTAAAAGACAAATAAAAACAGCCAAACTAAAGACCAAGAGATTAATTGCCAAAGAGAGTAAAACTAACCCTAAAATGTTCTTTAATTATATAAATGGTAAAAAGTATAAACCTGAAGGTGTCGGCCCCTTACAGAGTAATGAGGGGGGAGTTGCAGAGAGCGATGAGGAGAAAGCAAAGCTACTAAATATCTTTTTCTCCACTGTATTCACTGAGGAAAATAAACTGTCAGATGAAATGCAGAGTATAAAAGTAAATTCCCTTTTAAAAGTGCCCTGTCTGACCCAGAAAGAAGTAGAGCTGCGTCTTAAAAAGATTAAAATAGACAAATCGCCAGGACCGGATGGCATACACCCCCGTATCCTAAGAGAATTAAGTAATGTCATCGCCAGACCCTTATTTCTGATATTTAAGGACTCTATACTGACAGGGAGTGTTCCACAGGATTGGCGCATAGCAAATATGGTGCCAATATTCAAAAAGGGTCCAAAAACAGAACCTGGGAACTATAGGCCAGTAAGTTTAACATCTGTCGTGGGTAAACTGTTTGAGGGTTTTCTAAGAGATGCTATCTTGGAGTAACTCAATGAAAATAAGCAAATTACTCTATATCAGCATGGCTTCATGAGTGATCGGTCATGTCAAACCAATTTAATCAGTTTCTATGAGGAGGTAAGTTCTAGACTGGACCGCGGCGAATCAATGGATGTCGTATATCTGGACTTCTCCAAAGCATTTGACACGGCACCACATAAAAGGTTAGTATATAAAATGAGAATGCTTGGCCTGGGAGAAAATGTCTGTATGTGGGTAAGTAACTGGCTCAGTGATAGAAAACAGAGGGTGGTTATTAATGGTACATACTCAGATTGGGTCACTGTAACTAGTGTTGTACCACAGGGGTCAGTATTGGGCCCTATTCTCTTCAATATATTTATTAATGATCTTGTAGAAGGCTTGCACAATAAAATATCAGTTTCTGCAGATGACACTAAACTGTGTAAAGTAATTAACACAGAAGAGGACAGTACACTGCTACAGATAGATCTGGATAGATTGGAGGCTTGGGCAGAGAAGTGGCAGATGAGGTTTAACACTGACAAATGTAAGGTTATGCATATGGGAAGGAATAATGCAAGTCACCAGTACATACTAAATGGTAAAATATTGGGTAACTCTGACATGGAAAAGGACCTAGGAATTTTAGTGAACAGCAAACTAAGCTGTAGAAACCAGCGTCAGACAGCTGCTGCCAAGGCCAATAAGATAATGGGTTGCATCAAAAGAGGCATAGATGCCAGTGATGCCGAGAACATAGTCCTGCCACTTTACAAATCACTAGTCAGACCACACATGGAGTACTGTGTACAGTTCTGGGCTCCTGTGAACAAGGCAGACATAGCAGAGCTGGAGAGGGTTCAGAGTAGGGCAACTAAAGTCATAACTGGAATGGGTGGACTACAGTACCCAGAAAGATTATCAAAATTAGGCTTATTTACTTTAGAAAAAAGACGACTGAGGGGAGATCTAATAACTATGTATAAATATATCAGAGGTCAGTACAGAGATCTCTCCCATCATCTATTTATCCCTAGGACTGTGACTGTGACGAGGGGACATCCTCTGCGTCTGGAGGAAAGAAGGTTTGTACACAAGCATAGAAGAGGATTCTTTACGGTAAGAGCAGTGAGACTATGGAACTCTCTGCCTGAGGAGGTGGTGATGGTAAGTTCACTAAAAGAGTTCAAGAGAGGCCTTGATGTATTTTTGGAGGGTAATAATATTACAGATTATAGTTACTAGAGAGGGGTAGTTGATCCAGGGAGTAATTCTGATTGCCTGATTGGAGTCGGAAAGGAATTTTTTTCCCTAAAGTGGGGAGAATTGGCTTCTACCTCACAGGGTTTTTTTGCCTTCCTCTGGATCAACTTATAGGAAAACAGGCCGAACTGGATGGACAGATGTCTTTTTTCGGCCTTATAAACTATGTTACTATGTTACTTTCATTAAAATAGGTAGTTATTGTATTGTAAGGGTATTTTTAAGTAACTGATTGGTTTTCCCCTTTAATTCTGTTTAATACTTTGTCCCTGGTAATGAAGTCGGTTAGAGAGAGAAACCCATCCCCCATTGTGCTGATAAGACCACATTCCTGAGCGATTTCAGTGACATGCGCGATGCACATTGGAGGAGGGGCTAGCAGGTTAAAACTCTGCTACCCACCTTGTTTGAGGAGACTCCACCAGGCCTCCATCTAGGTAGGATGTGAGTATGACTTGCCCTATTTCTCTTGTATACCCTGGGGTGTCAGTCATGTGTTATAACAGGGGTAGACAGCTATGGGTTGTAGCATGATCGACGGAGTCTCCACCCCCATTTAGGCTAGTGATGTTTATTTACTGTTTATTATTCTGTAGGTGATTTATTTGTGTTATATCGTATATTTAATTATTTAGCAAATATATTTATTCATGTAGTCTGCATAAGCTTATTCATTCTCAAATTTCTCAAATCTTTTGAATTCACTGTACATTACAGTTATATTAAAAAACAAAGGAAAAAATATAGATATTGCTTTAACAAAAATTAGTCAACTGGAAAATAGTAATAAATCTAAACCTACTTACGCTACTGCTGCTAAGATACAAAAACTGAGATTACATTTACATAATTTATTTCTACACAAATATGGAAAAGCTCTAAAGAAAATTAAATTGGATTTTTGTTCAATGATAAAGCAGGTGCCTTATTAACGAATAGATTAAAAAATAGAAATCAGAGATCTAAAATATCTGCTATACTACATCAATGACTAGAGAAAGAAAACTTGCTCCAAGAGATACAGTCAGCACGTTCAAACATTATTATGAAAATCTATACAATTTAGCTTCAGGCTCAAATTTTTTCCCCTCCATCTAAACACCAGATTTTACAATTTCTACAAGGAATGAATCTTTCTTTACTAGACCCAATTTATCTGCCCGCAGACCGCACGGGCGCAGGCCTCTTGATGTACTGCGCCTGCGCGGGATTTCAGCCGCGGCGGAGCTTCACTGACTCACTCAGTGAAGTGAATATTAATTAGGTGGGCGGTCCGGGGCTCCAACGGAATCGCCGAGCCCGGGCTCCAGCAACGATGGTCAACTCCCCTTGGGCTCCTTAATGTAAGTGATTGACAGTTGATAAAAAACGATTTTTACACCACAAATCTTCATCTGGGCCCTATAACAATAACCATTTGGAGATCCTTATGATGAGATAAATCCAGTGGTATAAATAACTTAATATGGAAAATGGTGGTGACAGAATCCCTTTAACTTGTCAATAACAACCCAAGAGATTATTAAAGCAATCATGACCTCACCAACTCATAAAGCACCAGACCCGGATGGCTTTACCATGGAATATTATAATAAAAATCTTTCAAACCTTACTGCCATATCTACATAAAATTCAGGTATTTTCTACTTGCCAGTTCACTAGAGAAATGTTGAAAGCAATTATTGTAACCAGACCTAAATTGGGCAAATTCCCTCTAGAAACAAAAAACTAATCCGGATTATTACTAATTTCTTGCTAAAATATTGGTAACGAGATCTTCCACTATTAATTGAAAACAGTCAAGTAGGTTTCCTACACCAAAGACAAGGCCCTGACAATACCAGACGCGCTATTTCTTTATTATAATAGTACAAACCTAAAAATTTACATACCCTATTCTTGACTATTGATGTTGAAAAAGCATTTGATCAAATAAACTGGGAATTCATGTTCGCAGTACAAGAAAAATTCATTATCTTGGGAAACATAAAATCAGCTATTACAGCTTTATATTGCTCTTCTTCTGCTAATATATCTAAATAGCACTATATCGGATACATTTTATATTACCAACAGAACTAAAAAGGGGATGCCCTTTTTGTCCCTTAAGGTCCTTTTACACGGGCCGATTATCGGCCGAAAAAGCGTTCCTAGGAACGCTAGTGCCGATAATCGGCCCGTGTAAAAGTGGCCCTAATCAGCCGACGAACGAGCAAAACGCTCGTTCGTCGGCTGATTGGATCTTTTGGTTTGTACAAAAGATCCAATCTGTCGGGCGCACATCACCCTGTGTAAACAGGCGATGTGCGCCTGACAGTATGGAGCTTCCCGGCCGCACGAGTGATACAGCGATTCATCGGGCCGTGTAAAGGCTCCCTGCATGAGCGCCGATATCGCTGATCGGCGCTCGGGCAGGGAGACACATCGGCCCGTCTAAAAGGGCCTTTACTTTCTACATCATCAATCTAACCGCTAGCGGCCTTAATCCGTCAACATCTAGATATTGAGGGAATACAAATAGGATGAAAAAGTCATAAATTAGCTCTATTTGCATACATATAATGAAATAATCACCTTAACCAACCCACATAATTCCTTAAATTCATTTTTTCAAATAGCAACAGAATTTGGCAAAGTATCATACTACAAAATCAATCAAGATAAATTGCAAGCACTTCCTATATACTTAGATTCCCATCTTTTAGAGGAATTGAAACATGTGCATAATCTTGACTGGCAAAAAAACAACATAATTTTTCTGGGAATACAGATTACATTCCCTTCTTCTAGACTTCCCACATATTATTACATAGCTCTCTAGAGAATCGACTGAGCTTTCTAAATGCATCATCTCATAAGATAGGTAGAATAGGAACCTATAAGATGCTTCTTCTTCCAAAACTATTACAACATGGTTTTTCAGTTCATTTGATGGAGGTAAACAGTATTTATGAATAATATAAGCAATTTACTGCCTTGTCTCCAGCAATAGTTTTAAAAATTACATATCAAGAGTCTCTAGTTTATTACAAACATCCTGTTTTAATTAATTCTACAGTTTAGGCACTTGGATGTTACATAGTTACATACACTACTCACAAAAGGTTAGGGATATTTGGCTTGTGGGTGAAATTTCAGGATGAACCTAAAATGCACTCTAACTTCACAGGTGAACTTAACGTGACCTTCTTTAAACTTTTGAATGCACATGTCCAACTGTTCAATGTTTCAGTACTTTTAGCATAGCTTGCAGTTCTCTAACAAGGAACTCAATGGCAAAATGCACAACATGTGTTTGATCCATGACTCACTCAATAAATTTCCTGGTTCAATTAGAATTGGTATTCAAACAGTCCTCCTCCTCCACATGCTATTCAGAGTTTGACATCATGAGACCAAAACGACACCTAACAATTGATCAACAGTACCTCCCCATTGTTAGGCTTCAAGCAGGCTGTTCTCAGACAGAAGTGACCACTGAGCTTAGAGTGTCACAGAGTGTCATCAGCAGGTTGCAACAGAGATACAAAGAGACTGGAAGAGTCATAGAAAGGCATAGAAGTGGACCTCCTTTGGCCACATCACACACTGATGACCTCTTAATTGTTAACAATACCCTGCGGAATCGGATTATAAATGCCACACAACTCCAGGCACATTTAAGGGAGGTGAGAGGCACCCAAGTGTCACATCAGACCATTCGAAACTGTTTATATCAGCGTGGTCTGCATGCTAGACAACCTGAAATGGTACCTGACCACACCACCAGGCAAAGGCATCATCGTCTTGCATTGGCCAGTGAGCATCTACACTGGACAAGGGACCAGTGGGCATCAGTGCTGCTTGATTCAAGCTGGAAAGAAATGATGGTGGCCAACAATGTTACAAACGTCAAGGAGAGCTCTATGCATGAGCCACTGTTGTCACCAGATGAGCCTTTGGTGGGGGTGGTGTTACAGTGTGGGCAGGTGTGTCTAGTCAATTCAGAACTACCCTACACTTTGTGAATGGTACAGTAACAAGCCCATCCTACTTGAATAACATCACTAATCCAGTCATTGTGCCTTTGCATGAACAATACAGGCCTTATTTTATTTTCATGGACGACATTGCACCAGCAATGCACAATGCACCTCAAAAGGAGTGGTATGCACTTTTTCCAGACCTCAATCCCATTGAAAACCTATGGTATCAGCTGAGTCACCGCATAGAGGCTCGTAACTTTGTACCCCTGAACCTCAATGACCTGAGGGCTGCCTTTCAAGAAGAGTGGGATGCCATGCCTCAGGAGACAATAAGTCAACCTGTGAACAGCATGAGACATCGTTGCCAAGCTGTAATTGATGCTTAAGACCATATGACAAATTATTGAGACGTTGACACTTTTTGTGGGGTATACCAACCACTGTTGTTGGCTTTGGTTTCAATAAATATTTTGACACAAATTACCATTGCATACTTTTCCTTAAATGCCCTACTTTCATGATATATAATGATATATGATATATAGTAATATAATATCACTGTAGTGTGAACTTTTTACATTTTCCATATATTTCACCCGAAAGCCAAATATCCTTAACTTTTTGTGAGTAGTGCATATGTCTGCATAGGTAATGAATAAAAAAGAGAACATGAAGAATGCTATGTTAGAAATTGAATCAACAGGTTCATGACCTTAAAAGGTTTCACAAAATTACCTCCAAAGTGATGAAAAGTGCTAAAAAGTCAAGTTGGTACTATAAAGCAGACATCAGCAGCAGATTAGCCAATTATTCAATAGCCAATGGTGCTAGAACAAGGTACAAATTATATTGGTTATTTATTTTTGTTAGGTGGGTCATAACGCAAAGTAAAATACTGTCTGTAAGAAGTGACTCTTGTTCAGGCACATGGAAACATGGAAACATCCAGAACTTAGGATAGGTCATCAGTATCAGATTGGTGGAGGTTTGACAGTTGCTGACACTGGAAACTATACACTAGATGGAAGGCTCCATCCACGGCATTGTTTCCAGTGCTGGCGTACTGCTGCACACTTGAATGGGAGCTGAACTGCTGTACACTGACACAGCCACTATAGTGTATAATTTCCTTTGCCAATGGCTGCTAGAAACAACTGATCGGTGGGGTGTTGTGTGTGAAACCCCAATAGTCTGATATTGATGATCTATCAATATTAAAGTTCCTGAAAATGCCTTTAATGTGGAAATGAGTCCTGCTGTTCAATTTTAAATATATGAAAAATAAAGAAAATTTCTCTGTATGTTTGAAAACTTCCTTGTTATATTGTACAGTTCTCCATCACTCCATGTCTCTAGATGGTAATATTTTTGCACAGTGAACAACGATATGTTCTTTGTACGGAATTGCACAAGTATGAATTGATGAACATCCTTCTGCTATGTCATCCCATCCCATCCCATTCTAGCCGATCAGATTAGAGGAAAATATGTACAGTATAATAATCACTATGCATGTATCAAGTGGAAAAATAAAAAACAGCAGTATTACAACACCGAATGCACAGCATGGACAGCTAGAACAGAAAACCTTGGGAATGGAAGGAATTAGCAAAAGCGTATTGCTTTAGTTAAACTAACTTGCTGAGCATAGCCTGGGGCTGTTAGCTGTTTTGCCAAGTGGTCTAGAAAAGCCAGTACTACAATTAAACTCTTTCAGCTTTGTGGTTTTTGGAGTTACGATATTAAAAAAAACACAAAAAAAAAAACCACACAATACTACATGTCCCAGAATGAAGTTTCACTCGTATCTCCTTCACTTCATCTCACATTGTATTGTTCTTTCACCAAACTCCTGTTTTTATTTCCTGTCTGTCCCCTGAGCTTGTCTTTGAAGCAGAAAAATATATTAATTCATCTTTGCAAAATTATTTCTAAATTTACCTGACAGGGTCCTTATTAGTAGCTTATAGTACTGTAATTTAAAGTAATAAATTGTAAGTGATTTAAATTGTAAATATGTAAGTCATTTAAAGTCACAATAAGTAATACAATTGACGGATCTGTTTGCATCATATCTGTAATAAGCTGATTGTAGACTGCTAAGGGCCCATACAGGAGCTCCATGTAACTTTGACCTTGTACAGACAGAAGCAAAGGGGGTTTTCTTATTATATATATATATATATATATATATATATATATATATATATATATATATAATAAGAAAACCCCCTTTGCTTCTGTCTGTACAAGGTCAAAGTTACATATATATTTGATGCTGCATTGTAAAGGGATGAAGGGTCAGTGCTTCAAAAAGTCCCCATTGTTGAATATATATGCTCAAATGTAGATAAATTCAATCTCTTTTGGAAGATAGCGAAATCTTTTAAGAGTATCCAGCACAGGATTTCAGAGGGGAAGATTTGGTAAGTTCTGGGAAGCAGGTATTCATTCTAGCCAATGATTTCAATCAGAAGCTAGACTCTACATGTACAGTACATACATTTACCTTATCCAGAATCCCATGGGGATCTTCATACCATGGCTCCAACACTATGGTTGTGTGCTGAGGTGTCAAGTAGCAGTTGACACAAGCTGCCTATGAATACTTCTGAAAAGTATGAAGATTTCCATGAATCGTCAGAATGGTGGGAACCAATCCAGCTAGGTACAGGGATGGGGTAGCTGCCTTCCTTCCAGTTATTCTGGACATTTTCCTGGAGGATCACTTGAAAAAGTTTAGTCACATGGATCTGGCAGCTAAATGTACTGGAAACACCAAATAGATTGGGTCTACTGTTGAAAAAAATCAAAGAAGGTGTAGAGTCTATATTGAGAACACCAAAATCAATGAAAAAAAACCACCTTGTATAAATATATTCTTTGTTAATTAATTTAGAAAATACATGAAACCATCAAAATGGAAGATATATGGCTACAAGCCTAAGAGGACACAAGGGTGTGCCGTAACATAAGGTCATGAAATACTGTAGATAAATAGCATATAAAGCCAATTATAATAACACTCCTATAAGGATTATAAGAGAACTGAATAAAAAACCTGTATCAATAGAATAGCTAGCACATGCAAATGGTAATAGTACCGACCAAATGTCCAACAACCTCCTCCCAATGCCATTTCTCCCAGAGGCTTCTTCAGGGGTTTAGTGTTACCAATCATACATCACTCCTTTTTAAACCACACCATGCCAATAGCTACAAATAGAATCACTGCTGATGGAAATAAAAGTCACCCGGATTTTAAACATAATAGAGAAGGCGCACTGTGGCATCTCATACATCAGATGTTCCATAAAACACTGCGTTGGGGACTAAGTGATGTGCTCGTTGATGGACATGATGTACTCATGCAGCCAATAAAATACCAGGGCTCAAGCAAAGGTCCGATCATGTAACCACACATGGAGGCGTGGTCGTATCAGCAGGGCATTGGAAGGAAGAAATGTGCTCCAAGTCTCATAAGAGCCATGGAACGCATCATGGAACACATGCACCATGCACATCAATACCCAGCATATAGTGACTCCTTATGTGACTCGTGGAGCGCATTAAAACCAAACGCCTACACAGTACATATACACTACTGACAAAAAGTTATGGATATTTGGATTTCAGGTGAAATCTATGTAAAATGTTCACGCTACAGTGATAATATATCATGAAAGTAGGGTATTTAAGTGGAAGAATGCAATCGTTATTTCCTCATCTCAAACTAACAAAAAAAGCTAACAACGGTGGTGGGTATCCCCCCCCCCCCACTAAAAATATCAATGTCTCAAAAACTTGTCGTGTGGCCTTAACCCCTTCCCGACCCCTTCCCAGTGACTTCGTGACCAGCGCCGTAGTGCTACAGCGCGCTGATCGGGCGGGTGCAGGAGCTGCGCCCGCCCGATTAGCGGCGGGGGTCCGGCTGTGCCCAGTAGCCGGACCCCTGATGTATGCACCAGCATCGGTGAAAACTCCGATGCCGGTGCATTAACCCTTCATGTGCCGCGGTCAGCGCTGACCGCGGCACATGTGATGCGGGTGGTGGGAAGTGGTTGCTTTGACGGGGACCCGATGGCTGAGATAACAGCCGGATGCCTTCCTTAGGCATCCGGCTGCTATCTACGGAAGCCTGTGAGATCCAGCCCCCTGGATCTCACAGGCAGTGTGCTGGAAGTGTATTACATTGAGTAATACACTTCCAGCCAATGCATTACAATACAGAAGTATTGTAATGCATTGTAAGGGGATCAAACCCCCAAAAGTGAAAAAAAGTGTAAAATAAGAAAGTAAAAAAAATAAAGTTTTACAAAAAAAGTTTCAAGTCCCCCCCCAAAAAAGTGTCATTTTTACAAAATAATAAAAAAAATTTTGTAAAAATAGCGAAAAAAATAGACATATTAGGTATCGCCGCGTCCGTATCGACCGGCTCTATAAAAATAGCACATGATCCACCCCATCAGGTGCACGCAGTAAAAAAAAAAAAAAAAACTGTGCCAAAACAGACATTTTTTGGTCACCTTCCCTTACAAAAAGTGTAATAGCAGGTGATCAAAAAAGCGTATGTACCCCAAAATGGTACCAATCAAACCGTCATCTTATCCCACAAAAAATGAGACCCTACCTAAGACAATCGCCTGAAAAATAAAAAAAATATGGCTCTCAGAAAATGGCAACACAAAATAATGATTTTATTCTGTTCAAAAAATAAATCTAATGTGTAAAACTATCCAAAAATAAAAAAAGTTAGACATATTGGGTATCGCCGCGTCCGTAACAACCTGCTACCAATCAAACCATCATCTTGTCCTGCAAAAACGATACCCTACCTGAGACAATCGCCTGAAAACGTAAAAAAATATGGCTCTTTGAAAATGGCAACACAAAAAAAGATTTTATTCTGTTCTAAAATGCATCTAATGTGTAAAACTTTCCAAAAATAAAAAAGTTAGACATATTGTGTATCGTCGCGTCCGTAACAACCTGCTCTATAAAAATATTACATGAGATGGCCCCCCGAGTGAATGCTGCAAAAAATTTAAAAAAAACTGTGCCAAAACAACCATTTTTTTCCCTCTTGCCTCACAAAAAGTGTAATAGCAGGCAATCAAAAAGGTGTATTTACCCCAAAATGGTACCAATCAAACCGTCATCTTGTCCTGCAAAAATGATACCCTACCTGAGACAATCGCCTAAAAACTTACAAAAATATGGCTCTTTGAAAATGGCAACACAAAAAAAGATTTTTTTCTGTTCTAAAATGCATCTAATGTGTAAAACTTTCCAAAAATAAAAAAGTTAGACATATTGGGTATCGTCGCGTCCGTAACAACCTGCT
>ONZH01000721.1:0-83277 GCA_900303285.1 Rhinella marina | reverse complement strand
TTTTCACTGGACTGTAATACATATAACAGAGAAAATACGTCATGACGCTACTGTACAGCACACTACATAATTGTTCACTGAACTGAGTACATATAACTGAGAAAAAACGTATTTTTTAGAGTGACTCTAATGTACAGCACACTACAGAATCGTTCACTGGACTGTACTATATATAAATTAGAAAAAAACAAAGTCTTTAAATGGCGGCTATTTTACCGCAAAGCACTACATTTTTCACTTGGCTGTAGTACATATAACTGAGAAAATACGTATTTTATAGAGTGACGCTACTGTATAGCACACTACAGAATTGTTCACTGGACTGTAATATGTATAAATGAGAAAAAAACGTAGTTTTTAAATGGCGGCTATTTTACCGCAAACCACTACATTTTTCACTGGACTGTAGTACATATGACTGAAAAAAACGTAGTCTTTAAATGGCGGTTATTTTACCGCAAACCACTCTATTTTTCACTGGACTATAGTACATATAACTTAGAATAAACGTAATCTTTAAATGGCGGCTATTTTACCACAAAGCACTGCATTTTTTACTGGACTGTAGTACATATAACTGAGAAAAAACGTAGTCTTTAAATTGCGGCTATTGTACCGCAAACCACTCCATTTTTCACTGCACTGTAATACATATCACTGAGAGAAAATACGTATTTTATAGACTGACGCTACTGTACAGCACACTACATAATGGTTCACTGGACTGGAGTACATATAACTGAGAAAAAACGTATTTTATAGAGTGACGCTACTGTACAGCACACTACAGAATTGTTCACTGGACTGTAGTATATATAAATGTGAAAAAAACGTAGTATTTAAATGGCGGCTATTTTACCGCACAGCACTCCATTGTTCAATGGACTGTAGTACATATAACTGAGAATAAACGTAGTCTTTAAATGGCGGCTATTTTACCGCAAACCACTCCATTTTTCACTGAACTGTAGTACATATAACTGAGAAAAAACATAGTCTTTAAATGGCGGCAATTTTTCTGCAAACCACTATATTTTTCACTGGACTGTAGTACATATAACTGAGAATAAACGTAGTCTTTAAATGGCGGCTATTTTATCACAAACCACTCCATTTTTCACTAGACTGTAGTACATATAACTGAGAAAAATACGTATTTTATAGACTGACGCTACTGTACAGCACACTACATAATTGTTCACTGGACTGGAGTACATATAACTGAGAAAAAACGTATTTTATAGAGTGACGCTGCTGTACAGCACACTACAGAATTGTTCACTGGACTGTAGTATATATAAATTAGAAAAAAAACATAGTCTTTAAATGGCGGCAATTTTACCGCAGAGCACTACATTTTTCACTGGGCTGTAGTACATATAACTGAGAAAAAACTTATTTTATAGAGTGACGCTACTGTATAGCACACTACAGAATTGTTCACTGGACTATAATATGTATAAATGAGAAAAAACGTAGTTTTTAAATGGCGGCTATTTTACCGCAAACCACTCCATTTTTTACTGGACTGTAGTACATATAACTGAGAAAAAAACATATTTTATAGAGTGACGCTACTGTACAGCACACTACAGAATTGTTCACTGGACTATAATATGTATAAATGAGAAAAAAACGTAGTCTTTAAATGGAATCTATTTTACCGCAAAGCACTCCATTTTTCACTGGACTGTAGTACATATAACTGAGAAAAAACGTAGTCTTTAAATGGTGGCTATTGTACCGCAAATCACTCCATTTTTCACTGGACTGTAATACATATAACTGAGAAAAAACATATTTTATAGAGTGACGCTACTGTACAGCACACTACAGAAATGTTCACTGGACTGTAATATATATAAATGAGAAAAAACGTTGTCTTTAAATGCCGGCTAATTTACCGCAAAGCACTCCATTTTTCACTGGACTGTAGTACATATAACTGAGAAAAAACATAGTCTTTAAATGACGGCTATTGTACCGCAAACCACTCCATTTTTCACTGGACTGTAATACATATAACTGAGAGAAAATACGTATTTTATAGAGTGACGCTACTGTACAGCACACTACAGAATTGTTCACTGGACTGTAGTATATATAAATGAGAAAAAAACGTAGTCTTTAAATGACGGCTATTTTACCGCAAACCACTCAATTTTTTACTGGACTGTAGTACATATAACTGAGAAAAAACGTATTTTATAGAGTGACGCTACTGTAGAGCACACTACAGAATTGTTCACTGGACTGTAATATATATAAATGAGAAAAAAACGTAGTCTTTAAATGGCGGCTATTTTACTGCAAACCACTATATTTTTCACTGGACTGTAGTACATATAACTGAGAATAAACGTAGTCTTTAAATGGCGGCTATTTTATCACAAACCACTCCATTTTTCACTAGACTGTAGTACATATAACTGAGAAAAATACATATTTTATAGAGTGACGCTACTGTACAGCACACTACATAATTGTTCACTGGACTGGAGTACATATAACTGAGAAAAAACGTATTTTATAGAGTGACGCTACTGTACAGCACACTACAGAATTGTTCACTGGACTGTAGTATATATAAATGAGAAAAAAAACATAGTCTTTAAATGGCGGCAATTTTACCGCAGAGCACTACATTTTTCACTGGGCTGTAGTACATATAACTGAGAAAAAACTTATTTTATAGAGTGACGCTACTGTATAGCACACTACAGAATTGTTCACTGGACTATAATATGTATAAATGAGAAAAAAACGTAGTTTTTAAATGGCGGCTATTTTACCGCAAACCACTCCATTTTTTACTGGACTGTAGTACATATAACTGAGAAAAAAACATATTTTATAGAGTGACGCTACTGTACAGCACACTACAGAATTGTTCACTGGACTATAATATGTATAAATGAGAAAAAAACGTAGTCTTTAAATGGCATCTATTTTACCGCAAAGCACTCCATTTTTCACTGGACTGTAGTACATATAACTGAGAAAAAACGTAGTCTTTAAATGGTGGCTATTGTACCGCAAACCACTCCATTTTTCACTGGACTGTAATACTTATAACTGAGAGAAAATACGTATTTCATAGACTAACGCTACTGTACAGCACACTACATAATTGTTCACTGGACTGGAGTACATATAACTGAGAAAAAACGTATTTTATAGAGTGACGCTACTGTACAGCACACTACAGAATTGTTCACTGGACTGTAGTATATATAAATGAGAAAAAAAAAGTAGTATTTAAATGGCGGCTATTTTACCGCAAAGCACTCCATTGTTCAATGGACTGTAGTACATATAACTGAGAAAAAACGTAGTCTTTAAATGTCGGCTATTTTACCGCAAACCATTCCATTTTTACTGGACTGTAGCACATATAACTGAGAAAAACGTATTTTATAGAGTGACGCTACTGTACAGCACACTACAGAATTGTTCACTGGACTGTAGTATATATAAATGAGAAAAAAACGTAGTCTTTAAATGGCGGCTATTTTACTGCAAAGCACTCCATTTTTCACTGGACTGTAGTACACATAACTGAAAAAAACGTAGTCTTTAAATGGCGGCTATTTTACTGCAAACCACTCCATTTTTCACTGGACTGTAGTACATATAACTTAGAATAAACGTAGTTTTTAAATGGCGGCTATTTTACCGCAAAGCACTCCATTTTTCACTGCACTGTAATACATATCACTGAGAGAAATACGTATTTTATAGATTGACGCTACTGTACAGCACACTACATAATTGTTCACTGGACTGGAGTACATATAACTGAGAAAAAACGTATTTTATAGAGTGACGCTACTGTACAGCACACTATAGAATTGTTCACTGGACTGTAGTATATATAAATGAGAAAAAAACGTAGTATTTAAATGGCGGCTATTTTACCGCAAAGCACTCCATTGTTCACTGGACTGTAGTAGATATAACTGAGAAAAAACGTGGTCTTTAAATGGCGGCTATTTTACCGCAAACCACTCCATTTTTTACTGGACTGTAGTACATATAACTGAGAAAAAACATATTTTATAGAGTGACGCTACTGTACAGCACACTACAGAATTGTTCACTGGACTATAATATGTATAAATGAGAAAAAAACGTCGTCTTTAAATGCCGGCTAATTTACCGCAAAGCACTCCATTTTTCACTGGACTGTAGTACATATAACTGAGAAAAAACATAGTCTTTAAATGGCGGCAATTTTTCTGCAAACCACTATATTTTTCACTGGACTGTAGTACATATAACTGAGAATAAACGTAGTCTTTAAATGGCGGCTATTTTATCACAAACCACTCCATTTTTCACTAGACTGTAGTACATATAACTGAGAAAAATACGTATTTTATAGACTGACGCTACTGTACAGCACACTACATAATTGTTCACTGGACTGGAGTACATATAACTGAGAAAAAACGTATTTTATAGAGTGACGCTACTGTACAGCACACTACAGAATTGTTCACTGGACTGTAGTATATATAAATTAGAAAAAAAACATAGTCTTTAAATGGCGGCAATTTTACCGCAGAGCACTACATTTTTCACTGGGCTGTAGTACATATAACTGAGAAAAAACTTATTTTATAGAGTGACGCTACTGTATAGCACACTACAGAATTGTTCACTGGACTATAATATGTATAAATGAGAAAAAAACGTAGTTTTTAAATGGCGGCTATTTTACCGCAAACCACTCCATTTTTTACTGGACTGTAGTACATATAACTGAGAAAAAAACATATTTTATAGAGTGACGCTACTGTACAGCACACTACAGAATTGTTCACTGGACTATAATATGTATAAATGAGAAAAAAACGTAGTCTTTAAATGGAATCTATTTTACCGCAAAGCACTCCATTTTTCACTGGACTGTAGTACATATAACTGAGAAAAAACGTAGTCTTTAAATGGTGGCTATTGTACCGCAAATCACTCCATTTTTCACTGGACTGTAATACATATAACTGAGAAAAAAACATATTTTATAGAGTGACGCTACTGTACAGCACACTACAGAAATGTTCACTGGACTGTAATATATATAAATGAGAAAAAACGTCGTCTTTAAATGCCGGCTAATTTACCGCAAAGCACTCCATTTTTCACTGGACTGTAGTACAAATAACTGAGAAAAAACATAGTCTTTAAATGACGGCTATTGTACCGCAAACCACTCCATTTTTCACTGGACTGTAATACATATAACTGAGATAAAATACGTATTTTATAGAGTGACGCTACCTTACAGCACACTACAGAATTGTTCACTGGACTGTAGTATATATAAATGAGAAAAAAACGTAGTCTTTAAATGACGGCTATTTTACCGCAAACCACTCAATTTTTTACTGGACTGTAGTACATATAACTGAGAAAAAACGTATTTTATAGAGTGACGCTACTGTAGAGCACACTACAGAATTGTTCACTGGACTGTAATATATATAAATGAGAAAAAAACGTAGTCTTTAAATGGCGGCTATTTTACTGCAAACCACTATATTTTTCACTGGACTGTAGTACATATAACTGAGAATAAACGTAGTCTTTAAATGGCGGCTATTTTATCACAAACCTCTCCATTTTTCACTAGACTGTAGTACATATAACTGAGAAAAATACGTATTTTATAGACTGACGCTACTGTACAGCACACTACATAATTGTTCACTGGACTGGAGTACATATAACTGAGAAAAAATGTATTTTATTGAGTGACGCTACTGTACAGCACACTACAGAATTGTTCACTGGACTGTAGTATATATAAATGAGAAAAAAAACATAGTCTTTAAATGGCGGCAATTTTACCGCAGAGCACTACATTTTTCACTGGGCTGTAGTACATATAACTGAGAAAAAACTTATTTTATAGAGTGACGCTACTGTATAGCACACTACAGAATTGTTCACTGGACTATAATATGTATAAATGAGAAAAAAACATAGTTTTTAAATGGCGGCTATTTTACCGCAAACCACTCCATTTTTTACTGGACTGTAGTACATATAACTGAGAAAAAAACATATTTTATAGAGTGACGCTACTGTACAGCACACTACAGAATTGTTCACTGGACTATAATATGTATAAATGAGAAAAAAACGTAGTCTTAAAATGGCATCTATTTTACCGCAAAGCACTCCATTTTTCACTGGACTGTAGTACATATAACTGAGAAAAAACGTAGTCTTTAAATGGTGGCTATTGTACCGCAAACCACTCCATTTTTCACTGGACTGTAATACTTATAACTGAGAGAAAATACGTATTTCATAGACTAACGCTACTGTACAGCACACTACATAATTGTTCACTGGACTGGAGTACATATAACTGAGAAAACACGTATTTTATAGAGTGACGCTACTGTACAGCACACTACAGAATTGTTCACTGGACTGTAGTATATATAAATGAGAAAAAAAAGTAGTATTTAAATGGCGGCTATTTTACCGCAAAGCACTCCATTGTTCAATGGACTGTAGTACATATAACTGAGAAAAAACGTAGTCTTTAAATGTCGGCTATTTTACCGCAAACCATTCCATTTTTACTGGACTGTAGCACATATAACTGAGAAAAACGTATTTTATAGAGTGACGCTACTGTACAGCACACTACAGAATTGTTCACTGGACTGTAGTATATATAAATGAGAAAAAAACGTAGTCTTTAAATGGCGGCTATTTTACTGCAAAGCACTACATTTTTCACTGGACTGTAGTACACATAACTGAAAAAAACGTAGTCTTTAAATGGCGGCTATTTTACTGCAAACCACTCCATTTTTCACTGGACTGTAGTACATATAACTTAGAATAAACGTAGTTTTTAAATGGCGGCTATTTTACCGCAAAGCACTCCATTTTTCACTGCACTGTAATACATATCACTGAGAGAAATACGTATTTTATAGATTGACGCTACTGTACAGCACACTACATAATTGTTCACTGGACTGGAGTACATATAACTGAGAAAAAACGTATTTTATAGAGTGACGCTACTGTACAGCACACTATAGAATTGTTCACTGGACTGTAGTATATATAAATGAGAAAAAAAACGTAGTATTTAAATGGCGGCTATTTTACCGCAAAGCACTCCATTGTTCACTGGACTGTAGTAGATATAACTGAGAAAAAACGTGGTCTTTAAATGGCGGCTATTTTACCGCAAACCACTCCATTTTTTACTGGACTGTAGTACATATAACTGAGAAAAAACATATTTTATAGAGTGACGCTACTGTACAGCACACTACAGAATTGTTCACTGGACTATAATATGTATAAATGAGAAAAAAACGTCGTCTTTAAATGCCGGCTAATTTACCGCAAAGCACTCCATTTTTCACTGGACTGTAGTACATATAACTGAGAAAAAACATAGTCTTTAAATGGCGGCTATTGTACCGCAAACCACTCCATTTTTCACTGGACTGTAATACATATAACTGAGAGAAAATACGTATTTTATAGACTGACGCTACTGTACAGCACACTACAGAATTGTTCACTGCACTGTAGTATACATAACTGGGAGAAAAAACGTATTCCCTAGACTGACGCTACTGTACAGCACACTAAATAATTGTTCACTGGACTGTAGTATATATAACTAAGAGAAAAAACATATTCCCTAGACTGACATTACTGTACAGTACACTACATAATTGTTCACTGGACTGGACTACATATAACTGAGAAAAAACTTATTTTGTAGACTGATGCTGCTGTACAGCACACTACAGAATTGTTCACTGGACTGTAGTACATATAAATGAGAAAAAAACATAGTTTTTAAATGCCGACTATTTTACTGCATAGCACTCCATTTTTCATTGGACTGTAGTACATATAACTGAGAAAAAAACATAGTTTTTAAATGGCGGCTATTTTACAGCAAACCACTCTATTTTTCTCTGGACTGTAGTACATATAACTGAGAAAAAATGTATTCCCTAGACTGACGCTACTGTACAGCACACTACATAATTGTTTACTGGACTGGAGTAAATATAACTGAGAAATAACGTATTGCCTAGACTGACGCTACTGTACAGTACACTACATAATTGTTCACTGGACTGTAGTGTATAGAAATGATAAAAAAACGTATTCCCTAGTCTGCACTACAGATCCCAGCAAGCCAAGGTACAGAAGCAGCACCAGCAGCAGCAAAAATGAGTACTGAGGGGACTTTGGGCAATTTCTTTTGGGTTTGTGTGGACCACGTGCTGTCCCTTCTACCACCAGTCGCTGTGCACAGCGTGCAGCCAAGATGGCGGTAGCTGCACTACCAGTCCCAGCCAGCAGTCAGGAGGAGACCAAAAAAGGTGCTTGTAGCCCTTAGAAGGGCTGTTGGGTTCTTTGTGGATGATTCCTGCCTAACCACATTCTAATTTCACGCCCTAACAGTGTGCAGCCAAGATGGCGGTAGCTACACTAGATGTCCCAGCCAGCAGCCAGGAGGAGACCAAAAAAAAAAGGTGCTTGTAGCCCTTAGAAGTGCTGTTGGGTTTTTTGTGGGTGATTCCTGCCTAACCAACATCTAAATTCTGGCCCTAACACTCTTCCTGACAGACAGCAGCTCTATCCCTAATCTCATACAGGCGGCGTCTGACGCGAGCAGCGCAGGACCAGATTCTTATATTCCCAGGTCATGTGATCTGGCCAGCCAATCCCTGCTATCTACTTGTAGGGGCCCCACGTGATGCTAGGAGGTACCAAAGACTCTCCTGCATGTTGATTGGCTGAGAAAAGGCACCTAACATGCAGGAAGAGGAAGATGCCATTTCCTCGAGGATCGCGATATGCTCGTCCGAGTAGCGAGCATATGCGAATACCCTAATGCTCGAACGAGCACCAAGCTCGGACGAGTATGTTCGCTCATCTCTATTAAAGAGCCAAAACAAGTCACATGGTCAGAGACTAACAAATAAGCCACAGGTGTTTGTATAAGTAATGAAGGGGTCAGTAGTATACAAATACAGGTACACACCCGAAGACTATATTGCAGGTCACCACAAATTACCTGGCGCGCTTCTTTTTTCTTTGTGTCTTTTAATTGTTTTTAATTTTCTTATTATTGATTTTGTTTGGGCTGAACCAACTGGTTGGTACTGGTATGGTATCGTTGTTATGTATTGGTATGGTATCGCTGATATTTATTTTGTCTTTTTTCTTTATTTTTTATAGGTGCCTTGTCTGGTCTAATTGTGCTGGCAGATCTTTGCTTCTATTAAAAAAACTCTTTTTTGAAGATGCACTATTGTTGTATGAGACATATGAATCTAATAATGAGAAGATTGGAGGACAAATATGATTAAAATAACAAAATATCGAAATATATGTAAAAAAATATATATTTTTTAATGAATTTCATATTTTTCATGAATTTCACTTTATAACTCATTATTGCGCACTACTTCACGGTTTATTCATGATCACATTTTTTGACATTTTTTGTCGTTTTTACTTTTTTCGCACTTCACTCAATCAATAAAACCCTTTTTTTTCACTTGCACATTCATTTTTCTTTTCATATCACATCGCTTACTCACTTTTGCCAGTGATTACACTAATAAAGTTTTTTCACTTTGAGATCTACATAATATGTCTTGGGGCTTGTTCACACATCGGTTGTTTGATCGGCTGTTTCCATCAGTTGTTGTGGGCCGGGGCCAGGTGTGGGTCTAAAACACAGAATAGATGCAGATCTTTTCTTGCACCTGGTCTCTGCGGGGGCTCCGCTCCTGGTTTTGGCTCGCGGTGGCTGGTGGAGATGACTGATCGGAAGGCTGATGTGTGAACAAGCTGAAACTTGTTTTGCACTTTCTTTTCGTCACACATCTATTTATGCATTATGTCATCATGGTTTAATTTTTTTTACTCTCAATTGTTTGTGTTTATAAATATTTATGTTTATCATCTTTTATTACTAACCATGTGTGTACAGAACAGTGACACCAAGTTATTACATTATTTTGACATTCACACACTTTGTTACATTTTGGTATTTTGCATATATTTTTTTATATATTTTTTATTTTTTAATTGACATTTTTTATTATGTGTGTTTAGATTCAACTAGCTGAAGCACCCGGCTTCGCCCGGGTATATTTAATTTACTTCATTGTTTGCTTCATTGCCCACCACTACCCCTTGAGGAAGCAGACGGCGAAACGCGTGTTGGGGTGTGGACTGGTGGTGCATTACGGTGAGACTTTTTTGGTCAGTAATTGTTACTGTTTCCTTTATATATATTTGGCTATACTGCCTCTTGTTATTCATTTGTTACTTATGTGGTCTTTCTGGGCAGCACATTATTCTGACCTTTCATTTTGCACTTGTACTTTACTGCCTCCCTACCTACTTGCCCCACCTGTCCTTGGCAATTTTTAATGGATTTTCAAAAAAATTTTGTGAATGACTAATCATGTTTTGTTATTGACTTTTGAATTAATAAACATTGTAGTGATCATGTTATTCTTGTGTCTGTATATCATCTTTATTATAATCAACCCATATATTTAGATTGGTTCTAGTAGGCCTGAAGCCTATGCCGTAGCAAAATCCCGGCGCAGGCGGGCGTAATGATGTCATCACTCGCCTGTGCCGGGACGCAGCGCAATGATAGGACACAGATAAGTATTAGCTTTTTTTTGTGTGTCAACTTTGGCGGACATTACTGGGGGGCACAGGAGGATATTAATGAAGGGACAGTGGGGGCAAATTACTAGTGTGGGGGCAGTGTAGGGGAAAATTACTAATGTAGGGGCATTGTGGGGGGAAATTACTACTGTGGGGGGAAATTACTACTGTGGGGGGAAATTACTACTGTGGGGGCAGTGGAGGCAAATTACTACTGTGGGGGCAGTGGGGGGAAATTACTAGAGATGAGCGAATCGAATCCGACAAAGTGGAATTTGATCCGAATTTCAGGATAAATTCGATTTGCCCCAAAGCCGAATTTCCTTGTGCTTCCTGTCGGCGAATCGATTTATCCTGAAATAGTGTAAAAACCCAAAAAATCCATACTTACCTCCTCCATTTGCTCGCGACGGGCCGGCCGCCGCCATCTTGATTGAAGATCCCGGGTGAAATCCCGCGCGTAGTGACGTATGACTTCACCACGCCACGCGAGATTTCGCTCCAAATCTTCAAGCAAGATGGCGGCGGCCGGCCCGTCGCGAGCAAATGGAGGAGGTAAGTTTGATTTAATGTATTTTTTAATGTCTATTTTACACTGTTTTTACACTCAAACGCCGCGATCATGTATGAACGCGGCATCTGAGGGGTACAATGACGGGGGCGGCGCTATCGTAGCTCCCTGTCATTGCACCCACTACATACAAAAAAATGCGCGTTGTGCGAAGTAATTCGTAACAAAGCAAATTGTTTGTAAAATTCGGCGAATCAGCCGAATCGAATTTCCATGAAATTCGCTCATCTCTAGAAATTACTACTGTGGGGGCAGTGGGAGGAAATTTCTTCTGAGCGGGCAGTGTGGGGGGAAATTACTACTGTGGGAGCAGTGTGGGAAACAATTACTACTTTGGGGACAGTGTGGAGAAAATTACTGTGTGGGGACTACTATATGGGGGTAGTGAGGGGGACATTGCTATTGGCGGCATATTAGGGGACATTATTTTTTAGGGACTATACAGGCATTACTACCTGGAGCACAATATAGGATGTTATTATTACTGGGGGATACTCTAGGGGACATTATAATTGCTGTAGACACCATATGGACATTTATCAAACTGGTGTAAAGTAGAACTGGCTCAGTTGCCTATAGCAACCAGATTCCACCTTTAATTTTTGACAGCTCCTTTGGAAAATGAAAGGTGGAATCTGGCAACTAAGCCAGTTCTGGCCATTTTACACCAATTTAATAGATGACCCCAATTATCTGTGTAACAAACTCTGTAGAATAAGATGCGGCTGAAAGAATTAGTCATGGCTTTCTGGGTCAAATGAGGGAGAAGAGGAAGAAGGTCTAAATGACAAGAGATTTCACTGGAAGAGGTATGTGGTGCTGTATTTTGCTATATGTAGTGCTGGCTCACTACTGTGACCAGCATCTCATCTTTTCCTCTTGTCTTTTTTAAATTATAATAGGAACCAATGGCTACTGGGTATGTTTGCAGTCCTATGTAACAATACAGATAACATAAGGTAAAAGGGTTCTCTGGGATTTATATATTGATGGCCTATCCTCAGGATAGGTCATCAATATGAGATTGGTGGGGGTCCGACTCCTGGCACCCCAGCCAATCAGCTGTTTGAGGAGACGCGATGTTCCAGTTAGCGCCGCAGCCTCTTTGCTCCTTATCAAGCACAGCGCTGTCCAGTTGATAACACTGTGCTTGGTATCGCAGCTCAGCCCCAATCACTCGGATGGAACTGAGCTGCACCTAGGTCAGATGAACGATGAATGTGATGTCATATGGCCTAGGAAGAGACTGTGCTGCTCACGAAGCACAACAGCCTCTTCATATATAAAAAGAAACTAAACTAAAATTGAGGGAGGGGCCTAGGTTGGGTAGACATCCCCTGGCCCATCATGCACTTAATTCGCCCCTGCACATAACCAAATTTCTTATAACAGCTATCAATACAGATGTAATTGGCATTAAAACATGACAGACGTGTCATTCCAATTTTGCAATACTATTGCAAATGAACTTTAGGACTTGGTCATAATTAATGGGGTCCTTAGGGTACCCCCACACAGTCAGGCTTTGCGATGCAGTTTTCCAAGACAACCAACAGATATCATATACTTTATCTCCTTTTATGACCCACCCCTAAACTTGTGCTAAGGAGTCCTCTAAATTATTTGTGCCTGGTTCAGCAGTCTGGACAATGTAATTCAGTGAAGTTTTGAGGGCATTCAGCAGGAGAATGGATTCTTTACCGGCAGTACTACTCATGAAGTACTGATGTTAATAAGGGTAAATACAGATGAGAAACTCCTTTTAATGCTATTGCTAATATGTGCACTCAAATTCCCCTTCACTGTTTTGGCATCAGGGAGGTTTCAGTTCAGTTATAAAGTCTGACTGTAGTACAGTAGGACAATAACCTCAAACATATAGCAAAGACAACTAAAATCTGTCCTTTGAGGAAAAAATGAGAAAGAAGTTCTATAGCTGAGGCTATGACCTTCACATTGCCTGATCTCAGACAGAAGCAAACATGAAAAAGCTTGCAGATCTATGGCATGTTCTTGTAAACAACTTACTAACCAATTTCCTGCAGACTTCATAAGAGAAATCACATTTTCCTAATGAATAACACTTAAGTAGTGAAATCCCTATTAACTGAATATATTACATTAGGAGTGGATGACTTTAAAGTCTATGTATCGGAGGCCAATTTTTTATGATTGCATTTTTACTCATTTTGGGCTAAAAATCATTTTTTCAATAGGTGTTTATTAAAAATATTGAGCCGTTCTGTCACAAACGGTTAACTGTTTATCTAGCTGTGTTTATGGTACTTTTAATTTCAATTTGTGCCGGACATCTAATAACCCTTATCTCTAATTTAATCTCTTATTTAAGATGTCATAAACACTTATTTAAGCCACATTCTTATCAGTACGATAACAGCTGATTAGAGATGAGCAAATATATTCGCAAAGATTCATTATCCGCACGGATATTTGCATACTCGTAAGTATTCGTTACTTGGCCAAGTAGCGTGTGAAATTTGTGGGGTTGCATGTTTAGCGCCTATTTCTTAGCTGATAAACATGCGGGGAAGCCTGGGGGACCTCCTGCCATGACCTACTCCCTTTTCTACGTGTCTAGGAGTGATTGGCTGCCTGCATCAGGTGACATGCTATTATATATATGCGTACGCCTGGGGCTCAGATCACACACCTTGTGGTTTTAGGAGAGGGAAAGAGTGTGCGTGTGATATGGATAGCGAAAGCGTACAAAATATCTGATGTATAAGCCTACGAAATATCTAAATCTGAGTTGATCTAAACATAAGCGATAAATCCTGACACACATGACTATTAACTCCTATTAGATCTTAATCACCCAGCTTTCTTAGAGTCCTGATCAACAAGTTGTCATTCAAAAATCTCAGAAATTTGAGTGACAGCTTCTCTATGCTTCCAAGTGGTAATAGTTTCACTTGGTCTTGAATTCATACGCAACAGCGTATAGAGTAAATTATACGTAGCAATAGCGTACGCTTTATCGGACAAGGTCCTGTCGCTCCTTGCACTATTTCTGCCTGCTCCATGCATGCTGCCCCTGGTGTTCCCTATCCATTTCCATGATGTTTCCATCACTTTCAGAGGTTTTCAGATGTTTAGGCAACCTTGCCTATGAAGAACTTGGGTCCCCTGCAAAAATGCTCGTATCTCCCATTGACTATAATAGGGTTTGTTATTCGGTATGAATATACGAACTTTTGGAAAAGTTCGTACCGAGTACACAAGCATTTTAATATTCGCTCATCTCTACAGCTGATCTATGATGAGTGTTTATAATGTCAGAGAGCAGAGATAAGGGGCCAGTTAGATTAACTGGTTGACGGAAGAGAGAGAAAATTCAGATCTCTGAGTACAATGCAATAACAAAATAAAATTGCCTCCAAATGTGTACATAGTCTTTAGAGGGATCCTTTCACCATAAAAATACAATTTAATCTGGGAGCAGCATGATAAAGAAGAGGAGAAGCCAAGATTGATATATAATTTTTGATATACAATTTTTTGTCAAGGGGAAACAAATTGTATTTGACCCGAATTTCATGAGTAATTAGATTCACCTTGAATCCGAATTTCTCTGGGCTTAATAGCACCGATTCATTTTTTCCCTAAAATGGCAGCTACATGTGTTACAAAGTGAAAGTAAGAAGCCCAGGAACACTACATGACCCATAATGCCTTGTAGCTAGCCAATCCCGGCCTGTCTCAGACGTATTATTGTGAGCAGAGCATAGGGACAGATCTGCCAAGCGCTAGGGACAGTGTTTAAAAAAATATTGTATAAAGGACTGTGTAGGGACTGTGCAGGGACAGTGTAAGGAGATTGTAGGGAACGTTTTTACACACGGTAGGGAGAGCATAGGGAGACTGCAGGAACAGTGCAGAAGCATTCAAGGCTCACTGTAATTGCCCTGTGCATCTTATTTATGTTCTGCTGCTTCATTCATTCTTAATCTGTTCTGTTATACATAAACTTACTGTGCATCAGACTCATTGTCTACAGGTGGTCTACTATATAGGTACATTTACCTAGTACACCTACTGCACCGTTAATAATTAATCTGTTCAGTTATATAGTACATATACTTACTAAGCATTAGACTCATTGTCAACAGGCGGTCTAATATATAGGTGCGTTTTTCTAGTTCATTTGCGGCGCCATTCATACTTAATCTGTTACTATACTGATTCAGTTACTGTACACTATGCCCAACAGACAGTCATCTGGGCCCTCAAAAGGAACAGGCAATAGCAAAAATGTACAAGTAGCAGCAGAAGAAGGGATGATGGTAGCAGCAGCCACAGCAACAGGCCAGAACCACTGTCATCCAGCGGTCATGTTTTGAGCAAAAATCCAGCTGTACTGGAATGCTTGACTTGCTCTTCAACATCATTTCAGGTGACAACAGATACATACAGCCAGGAATTGGTGGGTTCCTCTGACACCACACTTAGTTGGCATGGCCCAGGAACAACCTCTGTACCCTAACCTGTCCTGCAACTGCCTCTTTCTTTTACTGCTCCTTCTGCTCGGGAAGTAATACATGATGCCGGCTGACGTGGCCATGAGACTGGTAAGGGTGGTATAAGTGACAACAGTAGTGGATGATAATGTAGCCGATCGCATTTGGGAGCCAGATGAAGAGGAAGCATCATCATCATCAGGGGGTGAGGGTGACAGCAGTCCCATGAGAAAGTAGCAGGGTGGCAGCGTGCTGAAGAGCCAGCAGGGTAGAAGCAGTGGGAGATCTGAAGCCAAAAAAGTCAGCAGCTGCAAAAAGGCAGCGGCAGGCAGTCACTATGGAGTAGTGGGGGTAAAATGCCATACTTGGCAGTGAGGGAATTTTTTAACAAGTGGCTGGAGGATGTTAGCATGGCGTTATGCAGGATATGTGGGCAGAAGGTGGTCAGGGTGCTAATGTTGGCACCAACGACCCTGCGTAAACACTAGTGATGATCGAGCACTCCAATGTTCGGGTGCTCGGGTGCTCTGGCCATACACTAGGTGTGTCGAGTGCTCGGCCGAGCACCCGAGTATAATGGAAGTCAATGGGAGAAGACCAGGCACCCCCTGCTCGGATGAGGGGAGGGTGTCTGGTCCATAGGGAAACGTCAGAAAATGGTGGAAACACCACAGAAATGGTTAGGGAACAGCATGGGGAGGATGTCTGGATGAATCTTGGACACCGAAGTTGCTGCTATTAACGATGATGGCCGACTATTACGCCACTTTTTTCGGAATGACAAAAATACCCCCCAAAAAAATCCAAGATAACATCGATTGTAAGGAAATCTTGTTAGGAAACATAGATTTACGTTAAGCGCAAGTGCTGCCAAAAATTACACAGATGAGGCACTCCCATACAACCGGTATATCATATAAAGGAGGGCCTCATTCACATTGTGGTATAATTGTGGGACTCCGACACTCATAAAGCCTATGCACTAAGGGAAAGGGCTGCCAAAAATTACAAGGAACAGGCACTCCAATACCCCCTTTATTACACATATAGGAATGCATCAGACACACCATTAAATATTATGAACAATGGACTTTTGTGTCTTTTGAACAATGATACTAACCCTGCCTATAGAAATTCTATCCCTACACAAGTCCCTCCTTGCGCAAATGTTATACAGCAAGACGCAAAAGAAGTACTGCGGGCTTAACAGCAGAAATTATAGCAAAGTATGTCAGGTATATAGTATACAGAGAGTATCCTACAGCATGCAGCAGCAGCACATGTGGAATTAATGGCAGACCACCTAGTGCGATTTTCACCACATTTAAACACCCCAAAAATAATAAAATATTGCTTTTTGTCAGATATAATAGCCCTTAAAAGGGCTTTTGGGTCTTTTTTGAGCGATTTCTATCCCTGCCTAGCGTGCTTCTCTCCCTACAGTGTATGTCCCTCCTTGCTGCAGCAGCGCATGTGGCGTTAATGGCAGGCCACCTAGCGTTATTTTCACCACCTTTAAACACCCCAAAAATAATAAAATATTGGTTTGTGCCAAATATAATAGCCCTTAAAAGGGCTTTTGGGTCTTTGTTGAGCGATTTCTATCCCTGCTTAGCGTGCTTCTCTCCCTACACTGTCTGTCCCTGCTTGCAGCAGCTGTCCCTGGCTCGGTACGCACCGGTCACATGTCACCAGGTGCTTTATAGCACACGATGACGCGTTCCCGGTCATCCAATCAGTGTAATGCCAGTAGCCAACATGGCTACTGGCATTACAGTGAATGCCATTACCTCCTCGCATGCTAATTGGCTAATTAGCATGCGGGGAGGTGACTCGAGCATGGCTCTTGAGCACACGCGGTATTTGGCTGAATACCGCGTCGTCCCGAGCACCGCCATATTCGGCCGAATAGTGTATTCGGCCAAACATGTTCGCTCAAGACTAGTAAACACATGGAGCATCACCCAAAAGGGGTCTGGGGAAACCGCGGCACTAATATTGTGGTACAGCCTGACATTGCAACTGCTGCATCTCCCAGAGGCCCACACGCCTTCTCTAACTCAGGACTCCTCAACCGCAGCAGAAGGAAGCTGTCATTCCTTCCCTTCATCTATTGCTCCTGATGTTCCTACTCCTCGTCATGCGTTTAGCAAGCAATTGATCACCGAGCGATAGCAAAGTAACAACAGTATGCGTGCACTTATCCAATGGCGCAGTAGCTGACCATGCTCCTGGCCAAGTTTTTGGTACTAGAGTCGCTTCCTTTCCATATAATGGACTCTGAACATTTCAGAGAACTGATGGCTCGTGCCCAGCCAAGGTAGAGAGTTCCAAGCCATCATTACTTCTCTTAAAAAGCTGTACCAGCCCTTAAAAAGCTGTACCAGTCCATACATGTATTGAGCAGAAGGTGGGACAGTCCTTGAGTCTATCGGCGTCTGGTACAGTTCATGCCAGCGCTGAAGTGTGGAGCTGTAACTATGGTGAACGACAAGACATGTCCTTTACAGGTCACTGGGTAAATGTGATTCCTGCCCAGGAATACCAGCAACTTGGCCAGATGATGGCAATGCCGCCTCATGGGATTTCTATGCTAATATCCTCCTGCCTCCTCATCCTCCACCTTGGACTGCTCCATGTCATCAACCAAGAAATTGAATCCTGGCTGTCTCCTCACCAACTGGAGATAGGAACAATGGTAACCAATAACGGGAAGAACATTCATCTGAGCATTATGTCTGTCTGTACTGTGGAGAGGAGCATGAGGAGTTAGAGGGTGATGACTTCAGATTGGATTCAGGTCCAAATAAATTTTACCGAAATAGAAAGTACTCTAACGGCCAGGAAAGGTCTTGGATGCCACTCGGTAGTCTCCTAGGACTGTTTGAAACCCCTTTCAAGCTCTTTAATACCAAGATATCATTTGTACTGTCAAAGCGACAGTGATATATATATATAGCTATGGGTAAATACATGGTAGCAAGTGACAAGGATAAGACATTTCTATGGGAGCAAAAAATAAATGTCAAAATGTTCATGGCCATGATCTGTGTTTTGGGAATCTGAAATTTGCGGACCACAAAATGGATATGGCCGTGTGCATGAGGCCTTTGGAACAACCAGAAAGGTTGACTGAATATAAAGACTAGAGATGAGCGAACGTGCTCGAAACAAGCACTGTACCGCTCGGCTCCCCTGCTCCCCTCCTACTCAGGAGGACGGAAGCGGCTGCCTGCGCCCATGCGAGCGCAGGGGAGCCGAGCGGTACAGTGTTCGTTTCTAGCACGTTCGCTCATCTCTAATAAAGACCGTAACATACCAACATCTTCCACAGCCTGCTGTGATCATTTTCATTTTCTCTGTGCACAAGCCATTCATGCATTGTATATATTGTCATTCTTGGCCTTCCCAGACTAGAGCTATTTCACATGTCCTGGCATAAGATTTCTTAAAGCTTCATCTCCATTATAAGGCCACAAAATTAGGCGGGAAATTGATATGTTCCTGTGTAGTACAGAATGCCAAGGTTCCTAAAGTTCCTAAATAAGTTTTCCATTTCTTAGTCTTTTCAATGTAAAACTTTCAATTTGGGTATTTTTCAAAAAAACTTTAGAGGATGACTTTGATTCAAATAAAAACTTTCTATACCTTTTTTAAGCTAAACATACCATGTAGACTTTCCCACTGAGTTGAATGGACTCTTAAAAAGTCAAGTCTGAGCCAGTCCGGACCTTGCCCGTAATCTAAAGCAGAGCAGTGTCTGCTAACTGTGGAACTGTTTATATTCCAAGAAGATTATTGGCAACCACACAGTAAGCTGATATATTCATGTTTAGTTTTAGAATATTTCAAGGAAATGATAGAAGGATACTTTTAGATTTCACTTCTGCGGAGATGTATAAAACCGTCACTACGTCTATAGACAGGATACATTTCTCCTGCACTACAGGTTGAAAAAAAACAGCCATTAAACTGTTCTGGACACTGTTTAATCTGTAAGTATATGTACAACAATTGTACATAGTGGGTGATTAATGGGATTTAAGACCGAAATCAGACATATTAATCAGCAGGATACAGTGACTGAGGCAAAGACGATGGAGCTGTCTAAACAGTTTCATTAACCTTTCACCAAAATGTGAGAGATTACATTGCCACTTGGAGCTTGGCGTTAAATGGATAATATAAGGCTTATGCATGTGTGACGTCTGTAAGCGTTTATTTTCTTTCCTCTAAATGGGTCTGAGCTGACTAACAAAATGTACAGTATGGCAATTTACAGTATAGCTGCAAGACAGGTCTGACGGAACAGAAGTTCAGCTTAGGATACAGAAAGTGAGAGGCAGCAGTGGAACATGTACATTTCCACACAGGGAGATATCCTCAAGTGCACTCAGGCAGACTGACTTCATTAGTCAGCTATGTTGGAAAATATAATAATTTAAATGCCTGTTTGACAGTATTCTGAAAAGGATCATGTCCTTAGATGCTCTCCTGTTTCTATAGCTGTTATCATATATAGGAGAGGTCAGTGCTAAAATAAAAGGGGGCGTGAGCGTTGCATACCTTTGTGTCAGATTCATTTTTCAATGTCAAGCATGGCCTGGAGTTTGTTTCACCACAATCGCTTCATACATTTCTGTTTAGCTGTGACACACACAGCACTTAGTTCACTTACAAAGACTTTCTTGTATTATCATTCCATATACAAGATAGTGATGTCTGATGTTTAGCTCTAGGGGATGGGTTCAAGTACAAGCAATAGAGGTTATAGGCAACTGTAAAAAAAGATCCAAGCCAATATATTGCATTGTACCATTCATTCATACAAACCCCAATCAAGTACCTAGAGGAAGCTAAAGCAAACATAAGGAGAACATACAAACTCTATGCAGATATTGGTTGAGATAAGGTTGAGGGCCATTACAAAGGGACAGTGCATGGACAAATGTCAGTGCAAGATAACACATATATTGAGGCTATGGCCTTCACTGCATTTGGTTAGAGAGAAGATGTCATACTACTGAGACAGATTGGCCATCTTCTTAAGGACTACATCCCACAGTTGGGCTCTGTAGTGCTATACTGAAAGTGAAAACATTTTCACTTTCAGTATAGCACTACAGAGAATTGTGAGAAAGACCATGCACCCCTTTGCTGATTTGGGAAGTTTGTTTGGATTAGCTGGATAGAGGCTTAGAGAGGTACTTATTGTATAGCCTATATTGGGAAAACTGTGCATGTAATCTCAACTCTGCAAGTGCCTGTGTGTATCATCTGTCTAAATTGCTTCAGTAAAGGACAGTGGGCTGGTTACCCCCAAATCCGGCTTCATCATTCCCTTGCAATATCATTATTTCCCAGTACTGCTTTGCACCCTAAAACCCTCCTACACCAAAGGCCCCCTAACTAACATATTGCAGGAGCCCCAAAACCAGGAGTGCACGGAGGGGAAAAAAATGGAGCACCTCTCCCGACACTGCATTGCCAGGGAGAACCAGAGTGAGGACTGCTGCTGTGACTTCTACTCCTTCTATTCCTGCCGCCACCACCACCACCATTCTTCTCTCCCTTTCCGCTTCTAGGTTGTTGCACATGTGCTAACTCTGATGTTTTGATGTTTTCTTTGGGGTGAGCTTAGGCCTTCTTTCCTATATTTTGTTTGTTAGTCAAACCCAATAATTTCAGCAGAAAGTAACGGGAACCTAGTGTGTATTGGAGTGACCAGACTCTACCCCGAAGGCAAATGGAGGAAAAAAGGTTGTACATGTCATATTCCAACATGCCCAATCCTTTGTTTCTGCTGGATATTAGCTACTGCAATAGATGTCTAACAGCAGCTTATCCCCTTCATCCCTATTGAAAAAACTTGTCTCAGTTTGGGGAAGTGAATGGGAATGTGATGATGGATCTAAAGTGCATGGGCATCTATACACAACAACAATATACCTACTAGTATGTTTTTAGCGTGTGAGAGGCAACCAGTGTATCCCGAGATAACCCATATGGTGAACATATGAATTCTATACAGTGTTTACCTTTGGTCAAGTGAAAACCCAGGTGTCACACTACGGTGTGGCAGGGAAACACCACACAGAGCATACACTGAAACATAACAGTGAGTAGAAGACCAGATCAGCAGATAAGGAGCCAGTGGCAAGGAATACCACTGGACCAAGTGCACTTGTTGTACTTGGAGCCAAACCCAGAGGGCAGAAACCCAGTGAGCCTCTTCTTCACAGAGGCCCAGATGGTAGGGATGCACTTAGCTGAAGCTCACTGTCTGCACCTCCAGGATGGTCCCGATGCACCTGGCAACTTACCTGCAGAGACTACTGGAAGAAGCACCTGCAGACCACACACCAAAGGCTGGAACCCAGGCACGTACACTGGAACCCGAACACTTAACTGGACACCGTACACACAGCACACCCACGAACCAGCTCAACAGCAAATGCTCACAGTTTCACTGTTCGCCCTCTGGGGAATCCTGGAGCCCTCTCACCAAAGACACATACATACAGGGAATGTCTGGACTCCATGTAAGAAGACACAAGGCAGTAACAGACCAAACACCCATCTGGAACATAAACCACACAGAACAAAACCTGGAAAGGCAAGAGGGCGGGAAGACCTCAATGACATATTAGGTGGCCACAAGGATTGGGCAGATGGAATCCCAGGAAAGGTGCATAGTTCCAACACCAAAGGAGGCTGGAGCATAACTAACCCACCAGGCTAGCAACAACTGAATAAAAGCAGGAGAAGGGAACATACCAACAACCAAAACTACACATTGCCACTGGCAACCAGCATACACAGAAAACCACCGCAGCCAGTACACCGGGGCACAAACGTGAGCAACATGGAAGCCGTGTCACAGAGAGCAACTGAGACCGTGACACTACCAAACTACACGTTGCCCCCTGGCAACCAGCATACACGGCATACAGCCGCAGCCAGTACACCAGGGCACAAAGTGAGAAACCAGAAACATGATAACTACACTGTACGTGACACCAGAACACCAATGTTGCAAGGCTGTGACCCTTGTTTAATATGATATTGTCAATTTTTGCAGTGTGCAGAAAAGAAATCTAAAGCTTATTCTTCTGCTATTATAGCAGGTGAAGCTATCCCTGGGTTAGATACAACTCAAGGATATACATGCTTGTATTGTGTAGATCTTATGTTTGAGCTCTCCTTCTTCCTATTCATGTTTAACATTATTCTTATTAGTGTTAAACTGTGCCCTCAATTCAGTGATCTCTTCATTTATAGAGCAGGTAAAGTGAGGACTATGTTCTTAGATGCAAGTTTTTCTGACCTGATCACAGTCGTGGAGCTCAATAAGTCATTATAAATTCAATTACAGAAACAGATTTTTTGTTGTTTCATAGTTTTTGTGTGAAAATTGCAGGACTTTATTGTGGAACATTTATGTGTCACCTTTATCAAACTTTTTATAGAACCGTTGTGCAATAAATATGGTCCATTTCATACACTGGGGTATATCTCTGGAATGGAGCCTGCAAAGTGAAGGAGAGCAGACTACACAGTCGCCCTCCATTAATTTCTAAGGGGCTGCCGAAAAAAGCTACATTAACTCCCATCAAAGTATAGCAAAAGGTAACAAAGGGCACACTTAAATGTTATGATGGCTGTTACAGTGGACATGAAACTATGAACTAAAAATTGTGGACTGTCCACATGGTAACAGGCTCAACAAGTGTGATGTAAAAAGCCCCCTCAACAGATACATTCTTGTTTAAAGGAGTTGTCTCAGTTCAGCAAATGGCATTTATCATGTAGGGAAAGGTAATACAAGGCACTTACTAATTTAATGTATTGTGCCCTGTCCTATTACATCTCCACTTCATTCACCCCATATCAGCCCCTCTCCTTCCCTCCCCTATCCACAGCTCACATGTTTTATTCCCCTTCCTGAATCATCTGAACATGTCACAGGGTGCAGCACAATAAGCTCTCTTATAAGTTATACAGCCATCTGCTCTCTCACTTCATAATTTTGCTTCTAACTTCAGGGGCTATCTTTCCTAACCATTTTCCAATTTCAGCCCCTACCTCATCTCCCATAGAAACCCTGTATATCTCATAAACATTCATTGTCTGTTCTCCGTTCCCTCTTTTAACTAAGTGCTCTTGAATCCGCCGTCGGTGTGTAACAAACTCCCCTACATTCACAACTTTTTTCTTACTAATTCTCTTAACCTGCTGGCCCTCGGTTTCAGCAATCTGATACTACTTCTGTTGCTCTCTCTTACAATGGCCTACATGTTTCACATACCCCCAGACCAGACAGAGTGGTGGAGTCAAAGCACTTTCCAGGTCTTTCTCCCAGTCAGGGGTGGATTGGCCATAGACCTTACAGGGAAATTTCCTGGTGGGCCGATGCCCAGGGGGCCACTTGTGTCCTCCTCATGGCCGGCCAGTGGAAGTTTTTGCAGAGGTATTTTGTGCTGTTGGCAGTATTTTGTGCTGGACTGTGGTATTTGGATCTGTTGGGTGGTATAATGTACCACAATATGGTATTGCTGTCCCTGCCTTCCAGCAAGCTATTCCATCCTCTCTCCCTCAGAGTGGTGGTTATTTGCATACCCTCTGGCTCACCCACCAAGTTCCTCTATCACTTTCCTGTCTGACTGCCACATTTTTTGTCTTGAGAACTACCAACTCTCATTTCGAGCTACTTTAATATCCCCATAGACAGACCTATCTCCCTGTCTGCCTCCCAGCTTTTATTTCAAACTCTCCAATGGTAACTCATTTGACCTACTTAATTTCTGACTTTACTAACTCTCTTCTCCACCCTCTGACCAGAACCTTCTCTTCTTCACTGTCAAAAGGCCTCAGCCATCTTAGCAGACTCCTACTTATCATACATTCAGAAATCCATATGCCATTGACATTAAGAAATGTACACATTTTATACAGTCATCACTATCCCCAATCTCTTCACTGTCCTGTCCAGAAGTGTCTGCAAACCATTATAATGACACACTCAGAAATGCCCTGGATGAGGTAGCATCACCTGCACTCAGAACCTCCAAACAGAGACAAAAACAACCCTGGCTTACACCTCAAACTTGCTTCCTCCAGTGATGCTCCTGAAGTGCAAGATGCCTATGTAGAAAAACATGCACAGCACAAATTTTCTTCCATTACAAGTTTACAGTATGCTGACAACTTATAACTCTGTCCTTCACCTTGCCAAACAGACCTAGTTTACGACCCTGATCATCTCACTTTCTAATAATCCCAAAAAACTCATTGTCACGCTTTGTTCCCTCCTCAGTACAAAAGTGCAGGCACCTAGTACAGACCTCTGTGCTGGAGATTAAGCCACCTACTTCAAAGAGCATGAAATCAGATCCTACAGGGGGTTCCCTACTACATCTCCTCTTGTTCACTCTCCAAATTTGACCCAGTCAGAGAAGAAGTCTCCAAGTTCCTCTTTTCTTTTCATCCTACAACATGCACTACTGACCATATTCCCTCACGTCAACTCCGTCAACTCCATCAGCTGTCATTACTCACCTAACTAAAATCTTCAAACTTCTTCTGGCATATTCCCCTGTTCCTTCAAACATTCTGTCAAAACTCCATTATTAAAAAAACATTCTCTTGACCCATGGCACAACTAACTACAGACCTGTCTCTAATCTCTCCTTCATCTCTAAACAAGCATCTGGTCTACTCTCGCCTCATCCGCTAACTCCCACCTTGATCAATTACAATCTGGTTTTCGCACCCTACATTCTACAGAAACTGTCCTCACCAAATTGACCAATAACCTCCTGACAGCTAAATGCAATGGTGACTACTCTTTACTAATTCTTCTTGATCTCTTTACAGCTTTTGACACTGTAGACCCCAATCTCCCTCTCACCGTGCTCCAATCTATTGAAGGAAACTGTTCTCTCTTGGTTTTCTTCCTATCTCTCTGACTAGTTTGTTATTTGCTGGCTCTACTTCACCTCCTTAACCCCTTGCTGCTGGGGTTACTCAGGGTTCAGTCCTTGTGCCTCTCCTCTTTTCTCTCTACACAGCCCCTATCTGAAAGACTATCAGCAGTTTTCTGTACCATCTCTATGCCGATGACACCCAACTATATATTCTTTCCAAGATATCAGCCCCACTGTACTACAGAACACCAATGACAGTCTATCCGCTGTCTCTAACATCATGTCCTCTCTATATCTGAAACTGATTCTTTCAGAAACGGAACTACTGGTGTTTTCTCCATATACTAACCTAAACCTGAACCTGAATCTTTATCTCAGTGTGTGGCACTAACATCACACCTAGGCAGTACACCAGCTGTCTTGGTGTTATGTTTGACACTGTTCTTTTCTTTAGCCTCTATATTTAATGGCTCGCTCATGCCACCTGCACTTTAAAAACATCTCTAAAATCCACCCTTTTCTTACTATGGAAAAAAAAAACTCTCATTGTTGCGCTGATCCATTCCAGTCTAGATTACTGTAACTCATTATTAATTGGTCTCCCCCTCGCCAGACTTTCCTCTTTCCAATCTATGCTAAGCAGCCAGGCTCATCTATATGTCTAACCACTACTCCGAAGACTATGTCCTATGCCAGTCATTGCACTAGTTGATCATACGGTACAGAATTCAATTTCAACTGCTCATTCTTACCCACAAAGCTCTCCATAGTGCTGCACTCCCCTACGTCTCTAATTTTTATCTTCCATCTTACCTGTGCTCTTTGTTCAGCTAATGATTTACAATTGACATCCATCATAATCCAAACCTCTCACTCCCGCCTTGAAGACTTCTCCCGAGCTGTACCAGTTCTCTGGAATGCCCTACCCCAAGCAATTAGGTTAATTCACATCTACAGTTTTAGGCGCTGTCTAAAGTTTATAGGTTCACCACCACCCACACCACTCTTCAGCATCATTCTTCTGAACATGTTCCATCACCAAATATCCACACCCCATGCACTCGGAAGCACTACAGATTTCAGCTAATGGCTGGCTCATGCAGCCTCATATCTACTCTCCTATGGTCTTAAGACGACTGGACCAGTGTACAAATCAAGCACTTATTACCTTTTGTGTCACCTCTATCTCTTCATAGATTGCAAGCTCTTGTGAGCAGGGCCCTCATTCCTCTTGTTTTAATAGTTGACTTGTCTGTTGCTGATATGAACCCCGTGATTGTAAACCGCTGCAAAATATGTTGGCACTATATAAATAAAGATTATTATTATTGCTCATGTTGCCTCCCTTGCTGGCTGATTCATTTTTACATCACATTATACACTGCTCATAACCAGGATTTATCGCTACCCTGCAATCCAGCAACGTTGGCCAGGCTTGCACACTATAGGAAAAGGTGCAGGCCTCTTTGGTGGCCCAGACTGCGGTACTGTGCAGAGACCTATGCTTTTTCCTATAGTGTTCAAGCACAGCCAATGCTGGATTGCAGGGTGTTCATAACCCCTGGATATGAGTGGTGTATATTGTGATGGAAAATGACTCAAGCCAGCAAAGGAGGCAATATAGACAATCACAATACATTAGTAAGTGCCTTATATAATTTTTTTCTACATCATAAATGTAATTTGCTGACATGAGACAATCCCTTTAAGTTTTCACTTCTAATTCTAGTCCAGGTACTTATATAAAGAAAAAAGACCCTTCATCTGATGAGTGAGATTTTGTAAGGATTTTTTTTTCTCTAATGCAGTCGTCAAGACTTAATTCTTAAAGGCTTACTTAGCATTATAAGTGACATGATCCTATCCTAGGTTAAGTAGACCTGATCCTATAATGCAAATGTATGTTCTGTTAAAATAAGAAAAGATATATTATGACAAGCATAGCATACTGTATGCATAAAGCAAAATGCCTATATGTTTTTTATTTCTTCCCTAGATTCCTGTGAAGAGCCAATGAGTGGCATTAAGATATATATGTGTTATATGGCTGAAAGTGAAAAGAATCAAATTTTGTTCCATAGAGATCAATATTAACGCTGAAAAAACATTATATAAGGGAAGACAAAGAGACTATCCTTAAGCAATGATAAATTACTTACATGACTGTGCATGGCCTTTAAGAAGGTAATGACCTAGAGAAAGTCAAAACAAATTCTAACTTGAAGAGTAAGGTTTTGCTCTTGTGGACCTCTTTAGTCTTCCTTTTGCTATCAGCAAATCAGAGGCATTCACAGAAATGCCTGCAGTACTGTTTGTGGTGACATGGTTCAAAATTTACAGACGTACAGTGTATAAAAATGTACACAAACATCTATTAACCCCTTGACAACATGATCCATACTTGTACAGTCCATAGCATCTATTTCACACTGCAGACACCCATAGCTATAGTCTGTGATCAGCAATAACGCCAATCACAGACATTTAACTCCTAAAATTCCATGGTCTATTGTGACCACGGCATCTGACACAGCTTTCTCTTGAAGTGTTCTGCTCCTAGAGCCCAAATGGCTACCCTAAGGGGACTTAAAGAAAGTGAAAAAAAGGTAAAAAAAAAAGATATATATATATATATATATATATATATATATATATATTAACCTGCCCCATGCCCCCCTACTTTCTCATCTCAATAATAAAAATAAACAATAAAAAACAAAGATCATTAGCATTGCTGCATCCCAAAATGCCCATAATATTAAAATATAAACATATCAATCTCATATAGTGAACGGCGTAATGGAAAAAGAAATGGTAATGGCCAATTTGTTGTTTTTTTGCCCCTTCACCTCTCCATAAAATTGAATAAAAAGTGATCAAAAAGTCATACAAAAATGTCTACAAAATGGTATCATTATCAGATCGCCCACAAAAAAAATGAACCGTTAAACTGTTCCAAAGACTTAACTAGAAAAAAAAGTTACAGGTGTCAGAATATGATGATGCAAAGAAAAATATCCGTTGTTTGAAATTTTTTTTATTAAAATACAAGAAAAACTATATAAATGTGGTATTGCTGTAATTATACTGACCCAAGAAATGAAGGTAACAGGTCATTTTAACTGCATTGAGAACTCCATAAAAATGAAACCCAATTACACCATATTTGCATTTTTTTCCATCTTACCATTACATTGTATGCCATATTAAATTGCCATTAGAAAATGCAATTTGTTCCCCCCAAAAAACAAGCCTGCATACCTCCATGTGAACGAAAAGTTTTGGCTCCGGGAAGGCAGGGAGTAAAGAAAAGAAAACACAAAAATGGAAAATTTCCACGTCCTCAAGGGGATAAAAGTAAAACAAAACTGTCTAGTAACTAGTACAATAGAAAATCTGATATTGTCAAACTGATGAAAATGCATACATGTAGGCCTGAAATAGGTCATAGGTCGAGTACCTTTATCTATAGGAGGAAGTACATTATTCCCTGTAATACAAACCTCATACTGCTGCACTACCTGTCTTTTCATATAAAACACTCTCATCCTTTTCATAAAGACAATTTGTATCATATGAGGTATGTTTTATATTTCTTTGCACAGCTGGGACATAGTCCTGTACACATTGCAGCTGCTGAAGAACCTCAAAGAAACACTGTAGGCAAAACTCGGGGGTAGACATGCCATGTGTGCAACTTCTGTAGCTTCAGAATAATTTTGGTTACTAATTCACATGCAAGGGAATGGTGCCATTGGTTTACAGTTATTGGTGGCATAGCATGGGGAATTATATTGAAAATCTTCAGGGAGGTCACATTAAAGGTAATGTGTCATCAGAAAATAATCTATTGTTTAAATCAAACTTTATGTTAAACATATTTAAAGAATTTTTGGTGATGTTTTCTATATCATTATTTTTTTTTCATTCTGAAATCATGTAATTGTCTCCTCGTCCACTAGGCCTATTAATAGGCTGCACTTTTTGATCTATTCATTATCACAGGCTGGATTACAATGACATATGTCATCTATATATACAATACTGTAACACAGGATCCACCATTTACAATAGGTGATGAACAGAGCTTATGTACTCCCCCCAATGAGTAGGAAGGCAATGAGACTTTTAAGTAGGCCTAACACAATTTAGTGCCTAACATTTAGACAACTTCTGAAAATGTGACAAATTTATTACAGCAGCTTACACTGTATGATAAGTTTGAGAACTAGAGAGACTAAATGGTACTGAGTGCTAATGTCCACCTTTAACCATGGTGAGACGGGTCAACGAGCTGATGTAAAGATTGAGACTGGGAGCTATCACTGAGTCAGACTGAGATGTGATTATGCCAGCCCAGAGTTGGAGTGACCAGTGAACAGTGAGAAACTGGCTGAACCAAAGGATATCACTCCAAGATTCAAGCATTCAGTGAATACCTTATTGTGGGCCTAGTACATCATCTCCATCCGAAGATGGAGTTATTGTGTTTTGTAAACCAACGTAATTTGTGCTAAAGTTACAATTATATTGCTGTTAGTTACAGTTTGTGACCCTTCAAATGTACATCATTATAATAAGGACTTGGACTGGGACTGTGTTAGCTATACTGCAGCCCTGGAAAGACACCCCTGTGTTGTGCATAGTATTATGTAATCTTCATGCCACATGTTTGCAGTTGTGGGTAGACAGGAATCTGGAAAGGTAGTGGTGTAGTGGATATACCCAGAGGCACATATCAAGTCAAATGCTATGTTTCTGGTGCAACCCCTTAAGTGGCATATATAAGGGTACAAAGAATAGCCTTTCTGACCCACAACATGTAGGAGGTTCTCTGCAGGATATGACTGGTATTGCAGATGTGGACACTCTTCTTAAAGTTCAAGATAGGCAAGCCAAGAGATAACCAAACTCCTGTAGATTCTTCCCTAAAACTCGCAATAAGCATAATGGTTGTAAACGATACCACAACGAAGAACAATGCTTTTCAGTTTAAAGTCGCTCATAGAAGAAAGGACTCAATGCTTGAGCAGAAAAATAACTATTTCACATGGTGGTTTGGTTTTGGAGGCATTTCACAAAGTTTACTTGGGATTGGCTGCTCATAGTGGTGCTCTTCTAGATCTTTTGCATTGCTGACTATCAGACCTGCTTAACTGATCTCCATGCCTCTCTTTTGAAGCAATCTTTTGGCATCTCTTTAGTTAGACCAATCTACCCATCACTAGACAAAATTTCAGCCAGAACTGTGGAGGAGACCAAATGCCCAGTACACAACCAAGGTATTTCTCCATATCTCCACTCTTCACAACTACTGCAGATTTCATACTATATAACACAAGTCCAGCCTTTTGCTAAGTCCCTAGGGTAGTCCACCAATTTTATGAGCATCACTTACCACCACTTGTTACCTAACAACTCCAGGTGCCAGATCCTATTCCTCTTGGCAGCAGAGGAGTTCATCTCTCTCTGTGACCTGCATGATGTGACTTTTGGTGTTCCCAGACATTGTTTGTAAATATCAAGAATGTTCTCACCAGCCTGGGTGTGACTAAGCACCTTCCACCTTCACCTCATTGTTTTGTTCACAATACATAGTTACCACTAGATGTCCTCAGTGCTTTTCTCAGAGAGCATAGCACAGTTCCTTCTGTTAAAACAGTGTTCCAGAACAGAGTAAAACTGCATAAAATAAAACATGTTCCTGCTCCCTCCATACTAAAGGAAAGAGCAATCAAACACACAACGTATCATCAACATTTGCAAAGGAGACAGAGTAAGACCGCTTGCACATGGTGCTGGTGATCACACATAAATCCTGCAGGTTTAAGTGTGTTTCTGCAAAATATCTACACCAAAATACGCAATTTCAAATTGCGGATTTGGTGCAGACAGAAAATATGCGGTTTTCACACAGGCCTCACCGTTCATTGGAAAAGGGTATAATTTGTAGCTAAATGTGCGTATTCTGCAATGTGTGCAAATGACCTAAATGTCCATAACAGAATCAGAACATAATAACATACATATATATATATATATATATATACACTCACCGGCCACTTTATTAAGTACACCATGCTAGTAACGGGTTGGACCCCCTTTTGCCTTCAGAACTGCCTCAATTCTTCGTGGCATAGATTCAACAAGGTGCTGGAATCATTCCTCAGAGATTTTGGTCCATATTGACATGATGGCATCACACAGTTGCCGCAGATTTGTCAGCTGCACATCCATGATGCGAATCTCCCGTTCCACCACATCCCAAAGATGCTCTATTGGATTGAGATCTGGTAACTGTGGAGGCCATTTGAGTACAGTGAACTCATTGTCATGTTCAAGAAACCAGTCTGAGATGATTCCAGCTTTATGACATGGCGCATTATCCTGCTGAAAGTAGCCATCAGATGTTGGGTACATTGTGGTCATAAAGGGATGGACATGGTCAGCAACAATACTCAGGTAGGCTGTGGCGTTGCAACGATGCTCAATTGGTACCAAGGGGCCCAAAGAGTGCCAAGAAAATATTCCCCACACCATGACACCACCACCACCAGCTTGAACCGTTGATACAAGGCAGGATGGATCCATGCTTTCATGTTGTTGACGCCAAATTCTGACCCTACCATCCGAATGTCGCAGCAGAAATCGAGACTCATCAGACCAGGCAACGTTTTTCCAATCTTCTACTGTCCAATTTCGATGAGCTTGTGCAAATTGTAGCCTCAGTTTCCTGTTCTTAGCTGAAAGGAGTGGCACCCGGTGTGGTCTTCTGCTGCTGTAGCCCATCTGCCTCAAAGTTCGACGTACTGTGCGTTCAGAGATGCTCTTCTGCCTACCTTGGTTGTAACGGGTGGCAATTTGAGTCACTGTTGCCTTTCTATCAGCTCGAACCAGTCTGCCCATTCTCCTCTGACCTCTGGCATCAACAAGGCATTTCCGTCCACAGAACTGCCGCTCACTGGATGTTTTTTTGTTTTTCGGACCATTCTCTGTAAACCCTAGAGATGGTTGTGCGTGAAAATCCCAGTAGATCAGCAGTTTCTGAAATACTCAGACCAGCCCTTCTGGCACCAACAACCATGCCACGTTCAAAGGCACTCAAATCACCTTTCTTCCCCATACTGATGCTCGGTTTGAACTGCAGGAGATTGTCTTGACCATGTCTACATGCCTAAATGCACTGAGTTGCCGCCATGTGATTGGCTGATTAGAAATTAAGTGTTAACGAGCAGTTGGACAGGTGTACCTAATAAAGTGGCCGGTGAGTGTATATATATATATATATATATATCTAATATATAAAGCTGAGTGTATGTGTGTGTGTGTGTGTGTATGTCCGCTAAAGGAATCCGCACCGCTGCAGCTACAATCACAAAATTTGGCACACATGTACATCAGGTGTCCGGGAAGGTTTTAGAACAGTTTTCAACTCTTCAGGATGTACCGTTCCTGAGATATTCCCAAAAAATGTATTAGCCAATAGTAGCCTGTTCACATGACCCTTATCAGCCAATAGAAGCTCACAGGCACACATCAGGTTTCTATGACAACCTAGCCAGTTCACTGCTTTAGGTCTGCATTAAAGAGGCAGAGCACTGTGGATGACAATGGTAAATGAGTATTCCCGGTTACCATAACTATAACTTATGTTTTAGACTAACTCATCATCAATCATTACCTCATATAATGTAAATTTTACATATTTACTGTTCAGTAGTAATAAAAGATGTTTTCTTCCACTGCTACCCACCTTCCTCCTAAATTACTATGGCATCGACCTGTAATTCTGGCCACCATCAAAAGAAGGACTTAAAAGCACCACCCCCAGATCCCACTAAGTCACGCCCCTGACTCAGTCAGGCCACGCCCCTTCCATGCTGCATTTGACCGGGATTAAAAAATTGGTAAAAATCACCTTCTGTCAGCTGCAGGGGTGGGGGGAGGGTGACTTTCTCCCTGCAGCTCATTGCTCAGACTGCACAGTGCTGCTGCTGAGAGTGCTGCTGCTGTGTCCATCCAGGCCCTGCGCATGACAGAGGACAGGGAGTCTGAAAGCCAGACCATCCAGCCTAAAACAAGACCTCTGGCCACCCTAGGGGCAGGCTGATGTTAGGGTGGCCAGATGTCCAGCTTTAGGCTGGACAGTCCAGTTTTCTGGCTACCTGTTCTCCGTCCGACGCAGTGCCTGGACAGACACAGGGATGTCCACCCTTTCAGTAGCTCACACTCAGACATCTTCTCCTCCATGTCTTCACGGAGCCAGGGGGAGGGGCGTGGCCTCATGTTTAGTGATGTGTCTTCATGGGAACTGGGGGCGCTGTTTCACGTTTGGGGGAATGGCCGGTGAGGTCTGGCTTTCTGGGGTGAAGACAGTGGCCACTCTAGCTGCTGTGGAGGTCACAGTTAAAGGGGCGGGCTGCTGTAGAGGTCAGAGTTATAGGGGCGGGCAGCTGTAGAGGTCACTGTTAAAGGGGCGGGCTGCTGTAGAGGTCACTGTTAAAGGGGCGGGCCGCTGTAGAGGTCACTATTAAAGGGGCGGGCCTCTGTAGAGGTCTCTGTTAAAGGGGCGGGTCGCTGTAGTGGTCACTGTTAAAGGGGCTGGCCGCTGTAGAGGTCACTGTTAAAGGGGCGGGCCGTGTAGAGGTCACTGTTAAATGGGCAGGCACTGTAGAGGTCACTCTCGATATCTTTTAACGACACACACACACAAACAGTAAATTAAATAAATTAAATATACCCGGGACCTTCAGCTAGTATATATATATGTATATATATATATATATATGTAGGATGGAGACTCAGACGGGATGTGAGGTTCTTGTCCCTGAAAAGAAACGTTCTGTTCATCTGCAGCTATATTGTGGGTGTTAGGGCCTGTTCACATGATCATGTGAATGGGGCCACATCTATTCCGCAAAAAAAGATAGAAAATGTCCTATTCTGGTCCGCAATTGTGGACAAGAATAATCATTTTGGATGGGGTGCCGGCCATGTGTGCTGGTCGGCATCTGTGCTTTTGCGGATCCTCATTTTTGCGGATCCGCAACAACGAGGCCGTCTGAAAAGCCCCTTATCTAAAGTCTTCTTACATACATTGCCAGCGTCTACTCTACTCTACTGCCTGTTTAACAATATTTAACAACTGTTTAAAAAAATATATATACAGTAAGACCAAAAGTTTGGACACACCTTCTCATTCAAAGAGTTTTCTGTATTTTCATGACTATGAAAATTGTAGAGTCACACTGAAGGCATCAAAACTATGAATTAACACCTGTGGAATTATATACGTAACAAAAAAGTGTGAAACAACTGAAAATATGTCTTATATTCTAGGTTCTTCAAAGTAGCCACCTTTTGCTTTGATTACTGTTTTGCATACTCTTGGCATTCTCTTGATGAGCTTCAAGAGGTAGTCACCTGAAATGGTATTCCAACAGTCTTGAAGGAGTTACCATAGATGCTTAGCACTTGTTGGCCCTTTTGCCTTCGCTCTGTGGTCCAGCTCACCCCAAACCATCTCGATTGGGTTCAGGTCTGGTGACTGTGGAGGCCAGGTCATCTGGCATAGCATCACATCACTCTGCTCCTTGGTCAAATAGCCCTTACACAGTCCAGAAGTGTGTTTGGGGTCATTGTCCTGTTGATAAATAAATGATCGTCTAACTAAACGCAAACCGGATGGAATAGCATGCAGCTGCAAGATGCTGTGGTAGCCATGCTGGTTCAGTATGCCTTCAATTTGGAATAAATCCCCAACAGTGTCACCAGCAAAGCACCCCCACACCATCACACCTCCTCCTCCATGCTTCATGGTGGGAACCAGGCATGTAGAGTCCATCCGTTCACCTTTTCTGCGTCGCACAAAGACACGGTGGTTGGAACCGAAGATCTCAAATTTGGACTCATCAGACCAAAGCACAGATTTCCACTGGTCTAATGTCCATTCCTTGTGTTCTTTAGCCCAAACAAGTCTCTTCTGCTTGTTGGCTGTCCTTAGCAGTGGTTTCCTAGCAGCTATTTTACCATGAAGGCCTGCTGCACACAGTCTCCTCTTAACAGTTGTTGTAGAGATGTGTCTGCTGCTAGAACTCTGCGTGGCATTGACCTGGTCTCTAATCTGAGCTGCTGTTAACCTGCGATTTCTGAGGCTGGTGACTCGGATAAACTTATCCTCCGCAGCTGAGGTGACTCTTGGTCTTCCTTTCCTGGGGCGGTCCTTATGTGAGCCAGTTTCTTTGTAGCACTTCATGGTTTTTGCGCCTGCACTTGGGGACACTTTCAAAGTTTTCCCAATTTTTCGGACTGACTGACCTTCATTTCTTAAAGTAATGATGGCCACTCGTTTTTCTTTACTTAGCTGCTTTTTTCTTGCCATAATACAAATTCTAACAGTCTTTTCAGTAGGACTATCAGCTGTGTATCCACCTGACTTCTGCCCAACACAACTCATGGTCCCAACCCCATTTATAAGGCAAGAAATGCCACTTATTAAACCTGACAGGGCACACCTGTGAAGTGAAAACCATTTCAGGTGACTACCTCTTGAAGCTCATCAAGAGAATGCCAAGAGTGTGCAAAGCAGTAATCAAAGCAAAAGGTGGCTATTTTGAAGAACCTAGAATATAAGACATATTTTCAGTTGTTTCACACTTTTTTGTTACGTATATAATTCCACAGGTGTTAATTCATAGTTTTGATGCCTTCAGTGTGACTACAATTTTCATAGTCATGAAAATACAGAAAACTCTTTGAATGAGAAGGTGTGTCCAACCTTTTGGTCTTACTGTATATATATTTTTTTAAACAGTTGTTAAATATTGTTAAACAGGCAGTAGAGTAGAGTAGACGCTGGCAATGTATATATATATATATATATATATATATATATATATATATATTTTTTTTTTTATTTTTTTTTTTTCAATGTTCAAAAGGTTAATTATAATAGCAACACTATTTATTGGCACTAGCAGTTATTCTGTAATTACTGTTGCCTTATTTAATAAAGCAGTGAACCTGATTATACTCATGGCACGGTAATCTCCATGTGTTAACAGTTGCATTAATAGTTCAAAAAGGTTGTCTCCCTCATATAGCCCATAGGTATGTCTGGTTATTTTGATGAGTGACTCATTTTTCTTGTGTTTACTTTTATCAAAGGATGTGTCTATTGACACAGTGTGACTATCGATCATCTTCCGTTTTTAGAACACTCTGGGAACTTTTCAAGCTAATCTCAGCACACCCTTCAACAGTCGCTTAGTCACTGAGCAAAACCAAAAACTACCTTCAGACACAAATGTCTGCATTTGTGAGATCTTGTTTTAATGAAAACATAGCCCTTCAAAGCAAGATCATTTATGTGAAAGTGTGTGTTCTTTTAAATATAATTTGACACTTCATACACAGATATAATCTAAATATACATTGCATTACTTATTGTGTGCTTATCCTGCAGGTTTTTTTTTTTGTTTGCTATAGAGACATTATTTTACTATACTTTGTCCCTTTTGGAGCTCACAATCACTGGCACACAAACACAAATTCTATAAATGTTCCCCAACCACATTTGATGTTCTCATGGTGGTCCCTAACGGTGGCACTTGAACCCCAGTAAAATCTCAGGAATAAATATAGCAAGGCTTTCTGATATGATTGCAAAATACTCTAATTATGGTCAGGTCCTGCAGAAAAGTATGACCATGGTAGCTCAAACCGTAATTATTTTATGTTTCATCAGGAATATTTTTTTCCAAAAAGTTGGAGCATGTATGGTAGCCAAATACTCATGATTTCTGGTAAATCATTTTTTTTACATGGTAGGAAGGGTCTTAACACTATTTGGTCAACCAATGTGGAGGCTATTCTAGAATTCATAAAGTACATTAATAATGCTTGCAACTTTGCATTTCACTGGTGCCACGTTCTCAGATACTCAATTCGGCTGCTTCACCGGATTTCACAAAACAATTTGTATCTCTCCTTCTTTCAGTATTATGTGAGTTAATGTTTCTTGTTCTTGTGCCTACCAGGGTTGACAACCTTCCTTTCAAATTTTTCTGGACAACTGAACCAAAATTTACGGACAGCCCAAAATTTTTACGGACATACACCACCCCTTTTTAGAGGACACACCCCCTTCCACGCCCCCAGAATAAAGAGGATTGTTCAGTAGTTAAAAATAAAATATGGCATATGGAAAATAAATCAACAATTTTCAGCTGTTACATCCCTGCCATTTTAGTCTGAGTGCTTTGTTTATATGGCTGCAGTAATGATGCCTGTGATACGCTGGACTTTCTGGCATCATTGCTGCTGCCATGTAAACATAGACTGACAGGCATGTAATGGGCAAATGTGCACCTCTGTCACAATGTTGGTGATGTGCACACTGATGTGCAGGTGTATGGCATGTGACCGCTGCAGCCAGTTCTCAGCATTAGATCACTGATTGGTGATTGGCTGCAGCAGTAACATACCATATACCGGCAAGTCCTTGCTGCAGTTTGTTAACAGACCAGAGCTGCATAAAATGGCGCTGAAGAAATAGGTGGCACATATTTGGATGGACATTACATTCACCAATACCAAACGTACAAGATGACACATCACCACATACTTCTTAAATCCAGTGATGTCTCCCTGATGTAAATTTCCTTTTTCCTCAATTTCTCTATTTGGCCCACACCACCATGACGAGTTCTTTCAGCCCCATCTTCTCTCTGCAGAGTTTGCCACAAAGACACCTTAGATTACCCACTTTTCTGTTAGCCTGCCGCTACCTAAAATACTGTGCCCACTGTGCTCCCCAATGTCCCCAAATATTATACTGTAGATATAACAGTGCCATATAGGTAGGACCCCATATAGTTACAGTTCCCCCCAAAGTCCCACTGATAATTCTCTCCCAGAGTGCCCTCATTAGTAATAGTGCCCCAATAGTGATAATGGTTCACATGTAGCCCTTTTAGCAGTAGAGCCCTCCATATTGTACTAATAATAGTAACACCCCCAATAGTACCCCTGGTAGTAGTAATAATTCCCCACAATAGAAATAATTTTTCACATAGTGCCTTCAGTAGTGCCTCCAGAAATAATAAGGACCCGCTGTAATGGTCCCAGTAATTATAATACCCCTTATAGTGCCCCCAGTAGCTTAAGCGGTCCACTCTAGTGCCCACAAGAGCCTAAATGGTCCTCTCTAGTGCCTCCAGTAGTTTAGGTAGCCTTCTATAGTACCCCCAATAGTTTAGATAGCCCCATGTAGTGCCTCCAGTAGTTCAGATAGTCCCTGTAGAGCCACAGTAGTTTAGATAGCCACCTGTAGTTCAGATAGCCACCATAGTACCCCCAGAAGTTAGATAGCCCCCTTTAGTTCACATAGTCCCTGTAGTGCCACAGTAGTTTAGATAGCCCCATGTAGTGCCCCCAGTAGTTTAGATAGTCCCTGTAGTTCAGGTAGTCCCCATAGTGCCCCCAGAAGTTAGTTAGCCCCCTTTATAGCCCCCATAGTGCCCCTGTGCCTCAGCAGTGAAATAAAAACAAAAATTACATACTTACCTCCATGCCACTGTAACTCTGTCCCAACGCAGGTGGCGCGCCACATGATGATGTCATCACATCTGTATGTTCGTGGTGACGTCATCGCATGGGGGATGCCTGCGTCGGGACAGAAGTAATGTAACATTAGGCTGCAGGCTGGCCTGCGGCCTATTGTACATAGTAGGCGGAGCCTCCACAGTATTCACGGCAAATGCGCCATGAATACTGAAGTAGATTCACGGACAGGCTTTTTTTCTGCCAGATGCTATGGACGGCAGAAAAAAACACCCTGTTTTTATGGACTGTCCGTGAATCTACAGACGGTTGGCAACCCTGCTGGAAAGTATAGTATTTTATTATTTCATTTTTTTTTTTATTTAGAACTTGTGCATTTAGCTGCAGGCAATCTACAGCAAAAATCATTACAATTGGGATTTACTGACGAATTTTACAAAATAGAATGCGACAATTCCATGTTCCAAAGTGATAAGCTGCAGATTTCAAAATCTTAGGTTCAGATTATTTCTGCAATGAGTAGATGAGATTTTAAAAATGTCATCTATTTAGCTGCCACCGTATTGAGGTATGTGCTTGCTGTGAGGGAAATCTGCACATAACACAAGCCGTGTGCAGGTCGTCTAAGGCTACTTCCACACTTGCGGAGCTCCGGCGGGCTGTTCACCCACCGTTAACGTGCTGCGGCCGGATCTGCGGCCCTTCCCCATTACAATCATAGGCGGATTATAATGAGGGCAATCTGGGCAACCGCCCGGGGCACAGCCTCCTGGGGGGGCACAGGCCGGATTGCCCCCATTATAATCACATTAGGAAGCAGTGGCGTACCGCCCATAGGCAGTCGGCAGACCACGCCACTGCTATGGGGCCCGCGGCACAGGGGGGCCCAGAGCGCATGGGAGGCCCCGCCCCCTACTCTGCATCATTAAGATGCGTCCCTGCGCTCCGGGCCTCTCCTGGCCCGCTCAACTTTTAGGCCCCCCTAATGTACTGAGAGCGCTCCTGTGCGCTCCCAGCTGGCCCCGCCTTCTTCCTCATGCTGCGCTGCTGGTCCTGGACAGGGAAGGACCTGTGCAGCGCGGCAAGAGGGGAAAGAAGGAGACCAAGGCCCAGCCCCCGCCAGAGTGGCGTCAGGACAAGGGACAGGTTACAGTAAGTATTTATGTGTTTCATGTATGTATGTATGTGCGTGTATGTATGTGTGTGGGTATATGTATGTATGTGTATGTATGTGTGTGGGTATATGTATGTATGTGTATTATGTGTGTGGGTATATGCATACACTGTACATACTGTATATTGTACAGTGTGGCGCAGGGGTTATATTGTCCGGCATGGTGTAACAGCCATGCATTTGTTGTACAGTATATATTATAATCCCTGTACCATGCTATACAATGTACAGTATAATCCATACACTATACTGTATAATACACAGTATATTCCATACACCATGTTGTATAGTATACAGTATAATCCGTACACCATGCTGTATAATATACAGTATAATCCCTACACCATGCTGTATAATATACAGTATAATCCCTACACCATGCTGTATAATATACAGTATAATCCCTACACCATGCTGTATAATATACAGTGTAATCCCTACACCATGCTGTATAATATACAGTATAATCCGTACACCATGCTGTATAATATACAGTATAATCCGTACACCATGCTGTATAGTATACAGTATAATCCGTACACCATGCTGTATAATATACAGTATAGTCCGTACACCATGCTGTATAGTATACAGTATAATCCGTACACCATGCTGTATAATATACAGTATAATCCGTACACCATGCTGTATAATATACGGTGTAATCCGTACACCATGCTGTAGAGTATACAGTATAATCCGTACACCATGCTGTATAGTATACAGTATGATACAGGCCCCTGACCCCCTAATACTGGCCCTGCCTGACCACTAACCCTAGTACTGGCCCCTGACCCCTACTCTGTTACTGACTTCTAACCTTGGACCCCTAACCCTGATACTGGTCCCTGACCCCCTAGTATCGACCCCAAATACTGGCCCTGTCTCACCCCCCAAATACTGGCCCTGTCTCACCCCCCTTATACTGGCCCTGTCCTATCCCTAACCCTAGTACTGACCCTTACCCTGGTACTGACCTCTAATCCTGGACCCCCTAACCCTAATACTGAACTCTAATACTGTCCCTAACCCTAATATTGACCGCTAACCCTAATGTACTGTACTGACCCATAATACTTTCTCATTTACATGACCATATTTGCTTTGCGATCCACAATTGCGGCTCCACAAAACACGGATACTGGCCGTGTGCATTACACATTTTGTGAAACGCACATGCCCAGCCCTAAGATAAAAATGCCTGTTCTTGTCTGCAATTGCGGTCAAGAATAGGGCATGCTCTATCTTTTTTGCAGGGCTGTGGAGCGGAACTACGGATTTGCAGCCCCATTGAAGTTAATGGAAATATGATCATATGAATGTACCCTAATGTTGCCTCTAACCCCAATACTGGCCCGAAGGGTGCATTCAGATGACCATATTTCTGGGTCTGCATCCGTTCCACAATTTTGCGGAACAAGTGCAGACCCATTCAATTCAATAGGGCCGCAAAAGATGCAGACACACACACCATGTACTGTTCACATCCATAGTTCCGTTCCGTGGCCCCACAAAAAATATAAAGCATATGTCGTATTCTTGTCCGCAAAAATAGGCATTTCTATATAGGGCTGGCACTGTGCGTTCTGCAAAATGTGTTTTGCAGATCCACAATTTGTGGACTGCTAAACACTTTCGGTCGTCTAAATGTAGCTTTATGCTAATACTGGCCCCTAACCCCATTACTGGCCCCTAACCCCAGTACTGACCCCTAACCCCAATACTGGCCCCTAACACCAATACTGGCCCTAATATACTAACACTAATGCTAATCCTATCCCTAAAACTGACTGGAACCTTAACTACAACCCCCAATACCTCACGTACCTCACAGTAACCGTAATATATGACCATCCACATATATCTGTACACACTGCATCTTTTATACCTCACACCTGACACATAGTATACATACAGAGTACTGATACGTCAGATATAAGGTATAATAGATGCAGTGGGTAAACGTGTATAGTATATACAGCAGTGTACTGGTATGTGAGGTATAATAGATGTAGTGTGTAGATATATAGTATATACAGCAGTGTACTGATATGTGAGATATGAGGTATAATAGATGCAGTGTGTACAGATATATAGTATATGCAGCAGTGTACTGATATGCGAGGTATGAGGTATAATGTATTGTGCACAGATATATGGTATATGCAGCAGTGTACTCATGTGAGATACGAGGTATAACACATGCAGTGTGTACAGGTATATAGTATACAAAGCAGTGTACTCATGTGAGATACGAGGTGTAATTTATACATCACACCTCCCATGTCAGTACACTGCTGTATATACTATATATCTGTACACACTGCATCTATTATACCTCACACATCAGTACACACTACATCTAATACACGCCGTATCTGACATATCAGTACACTGCTGTATATACTATATAACTGTATATACCTCATGTATTATAAAAGTATAGTAGATGCAGTGTGTATAGATATATAGTATATACAGCAGTGTACTGATATGTTAGGTACAAGGTATAATAGATGCACTGTGTACACATATATAGTATAGTATATTTATGTAGAGAACTTGGTTCTGTCGATGTATTTATGTAGAGAACTTGGTTCTGGTGCTGTATTTATGTAGAGAACTTGGTTCTGGTGCTGTATTTATGTAGAGAACTTGGTTCTGGTGCTTTATTTATGTAGAGAACTTGGTTCTGGTGATGTATTTATGTATTGAACTTGGTTCTGGTGCTGTATTTATGTAGAGAACTTGGTTCTGGTGATGTATTTATGTAGAGAACCTGGTTCTGGTGCTGTATTTATGTATTGAACTTGGTTCTGGTGCTGTATTTATGTAGAGAACTTGGTTCTGGTGATGTATTTATGTAGAGAACTTGGTTCTGGTGATGTATTTATGTAGAGAACTTGGTTCTGGTGCTGTATTTATGTAGAGAACTTGGTTCTGGTGATGTATTTATGTAGAGAACTTGGTTCTGGTGCTGTATTTGACTTATGGGTTTGGTTTGGTGCTGTGTGTATGTAGTGATCTTGGTTCTTGCTCTGTATTTGTGTGTTAAACAGACATCTGATGCTATACGTCTAATACTATCCATTCACATTTGCGTTTGGGTCACAGATTCTGTTAAAAAGACCGGACAGAAAAGTTCTGCATGCATCATTTAAGCAGCATATGGTTATATGTTTCTAGCAAGGCCTTTTGCTGTGTTTTTACCATATTGAGGCAGCATAAGGCCTTGCAGGGTAACCTATTTAACCCTATGCTGCATCAATAACTAATATAGCCTAAGGGCTATTTTTAGATACAAGCAGCATAGGGTTAAAAAGGTTACTCACCAAGGCCTTTTGCTGCCTCAATATGGTAAAAACACAGCATAAGGCCTTGCTAGGTAACCATTTTAACCCTATCCTGCTTTTATGTAAAGATAGCCTTCAGGCTACATTAGTTATTGATGCAGCATAGGGTTAAATAGGTTACCCAGCAAGGCCTTATGCTGTGTTTTTACCATTTTTTTTTTAAGGAGGCAAAATGCGTGTGGGGGCAGGGCAGGGGTGGAGCATGTGGGGGGCGGGGCAGTGGTGGAGCGTGTGGGGGCCGGGCAGGGGTGGAGCATGTGGGGGCGGGGCAGGGGCCCATGCATTATAAACTGCCCATGGGATCCTTAATCCACCCCTGATTACAATGAATGGGGCCGGAGCGCAGTTCCAGCCCCACACGTGCACATGCGGTAGCACCGATCCAGCAGGCTGTTCACCCACCGGAACAGCCTGCCGGAGCCCCGCACCGCAAGTGTGAAAGTGGCCTAAGGTAGGTCCACAGGTGGGTGAGTTTGATGCACCGCTCTACATTATACACTGTATCAGGAAGGGTACAAGGATTTATAAATGTAATATATCTGGACAGCCTCTGTAAATCCTACAGGGACAGATATCCTGTACTGTATTACAGCTGTTATATGGAAAAGCTGCCACCACACAGACATGACAGGCAGTGCCTGCAGCTGCCCCCTGTATGTCTGTCCTGCAGCCGCTCATGTGACCTCTCAGATGATAACTACAGGGCGTCAGAGCCCCCCTACACTGACTGTGCTGTACCTGCAGCCATGAAGACTCCTGCAGCTTCCGACTCTGGAAGAGATCAGCTGACCGAAGGAAGCCCCGCCCTGACAGAATCACAGAGGCTGATAGGCTGCTGATCCAGATTGGCTGAGGAGTGTGATTGGCAGGCAGCTCGTGTAATGGCAGCGCACGTCGTGACTTGTGTGTTGCAGCTAATGCTCTCTTGACGTGTGGTTGTGGCTTCACTTGCTACCATTGTATATTTCATCGCTGTAGATATAGGGAGGGTGAAATGTGCCGTGAACACTGAATCTCCTGATGAAGCTGTGAGCGAAATGCGCGTCGGGATAAAGACGGCCATGGTCGTGTAACTTGTAGGAAAACTGGCTGAACTGGATGGACAGATGTCTTTTTTCGGCCTTACAAACTATGTTACTATGTTACTATGTATATGCTTTAATCAGATGCTATAATGTATAATGTGATAACATATGGGACTCTGGTTACTTTTGCACTTGCACTTTAAATATAGTTATCCATTGCAAATTGATGTAGAGCTAGTCCCTATGTTAACTATGTTAACTTGTATAACAGAGTGTATTTATACCATGACCTGGTAATGCTGTCTTGTGGTGCTGCCTACTTACTGTAACTATTGTCCACCACCTTATATGTTTGTATATTTTAAGATAATGAAATAAACGAGTGTTTTTACAATATGGGGTTGTTGATTAATTTTGATGTGTGGGAACAATGAAGTAGATTCACGGACAGGCTTTTTTTCTGCCGGGCGCTACGAACGGCAGAAAAAAATACCCTGTTTTTACGGACTGTCCGTGAATCTACGGACGGTTGGCAACCCTGGTGCCTACATCTTTTTGACTAGCGAGTTTGTAAAATCTGCTATACATTTCTTGAGTTATTACCTTGCTATGGACTACCTGAATTGTTTGTTCTGCCCCAGGCTATGCAATCTCCCCTGCAAAAAAGACCAAATACCTGTTGTAACCACAGTAGATAGGAATACACAGTCAGTGACCCCTAACTGGAACTCCCTTCCGCTTTCCCTTCATACTAGCAGTGCAAGCCCTAGGAGGCAAGTCTGCAACTGGCCGATGATCCCTACTCTGCTAAAATGCAAGATATACAGACACAGAGACAGAACAACACAGAGACAGAGTCATGCGGAAATGGGTCAGAACCAAGCAGACAATACAGTAACAAATCAGAAAATAGGGGTTCGTCAAATAGCCAAGCTGAAGTCAGAACCAGATGAGAAACACAGTACCAAAACACGAGACAGAGAGTGGTCAAAGGCAAGCCAAGTTATATAATAGAAGCAATCCAAATGCACACAGACCTGGAACCAGGAGCACAGCTAGGGAGTCAATGACTATCACTGGCACTGGTATAAGGCCAGAAAGGGGTTTAAATAGAGTACCAAGTCCCAGGATCAGAACCTGATACGTAGGTCATGACTCGGCATTCCATTAGTCAGTACACTAGCACACAGGAATAGATCAGCTGATCAATCATTCCACTGCTAGTCTCTTCTAGCACACGCCCGCTGTGGGGAGAACAAGCATTGCATCCTGTTGCCAATGACGCTGTTGTGTCACCAAGGGGCGTGGTTTAGTACCGTGTCTCTGCATCGGGTGGCCACCACCCAGGGCCCGCTAAATAGTGGATCACGTCCCAGGTGTAGGAATGCTGAGTGTTGTAACTGTGTGGCCTAAAATGTCTCTTGTTGTGTGTCACGGTGCTCCTACCTGGATGCAGCTAGACCCCAGGCTTTTGGCTCCGGTTGCAATAAATAGCGGGAATAATTGAGGGATTGAGATGAATAAATGAGTCCAGACCTTGAGATTAAATCCAACGCAGCTTTACTTGGGTAGACTTGCATCCAAACAACAATTTTGTGGATTTGTCTTGGTCCAAGCAGGTTTTAGCATTAACTGGCAGGCAAACACACTTGTGCTCTAACTCTGTTGCTCACTGCTGTACTGACAAGCTATCTGAAAACTTGGATTCCTACGGGATGCTGCAGTTCTCTCCTTGGTCAGACTTGTATTGTGCCAGGGAGCAAGTTAGAGTCTTGTCAGCTCTAACATGGAGTCTGAACCGAAATCAACTCAAACTGTCAGATCTTCCACTAGCAGGGAATACTGCTAAACTAGTTCTAACTGGTCCCCACCCTTCCTGCTGGAAAATGGGACTACCTCACTTCTCTCCAGAAGGGGGATTCAGAATGGCATGGCAAGGTCCATTCTGAGTAACTACAGCTCTGCCGTCTTTGCTGCCACCTGCTGGTTAACCAAGTACATTACATATTATAAACAGTTGCAAACATTATCAGGAAGGCACAGTGTGTAGGACCTGGAATAAAATGCATGGATGACATTCAAGTTAGCAAACATGGATAGTAGCAGGGAGTAGGAGTGGTAACACCACTCTGGGGTGTTACATCTCTCCACTGGAGATCTCGCCACTGGAGCCCAGAAAGGTAAGTTCGTGACTTGGGGTTAAAGGGTGTAAACCAGGGGACCTCCAAAATAATACCCTCAGGTCTAACCCAAAGTCAAATCAGTTAATTAAACAGTTCATAATTTAAACAATTTATGAACTGTAACACTAAGTACATGGTATACTACATTCATTACAGTGTTTATGATCTCTCATATATCTAGAATACAGTATGCTGACTCTTAGGCTACCTTCACACTTGCAGCAGCAGGGTCCGACAGGTTGTTCCGGCGGGAGAACAGCCTGCCGGATCCGTGCTTGTCCAGCCGCCTCTCAGCATGTTTGCTGTGCTGTGGCCGGAACTCTGGCCTGCCCCCATTATAGTGAATGGGGCCGGAGTGGACCTCCGTTGGCACGGTGCGCTAGCTTTAACATGGATACGGCAGACTGTTTCCCCTGCCGGAACAGCCTGTTGGACCCTGCTGCCAGTGTGAAAGTAGCTTTAGAGACAGAATTCAAGAACATATCAGAGGTTTGTCTGAAACGTGTTGCCTGGGGAGTGCTTCATAGAAAGTATTTTAACTGGCACATGGTAGATGGAGCCCTGTTACAAGTACATCTCAAGCAATGCATCCATAGGATTAAACTAGAGAATCTTTCTCATGATTCACTCATATAGTCCATAATTGAACTAGTTTTCCAATGAAGAGTATCCCTTTTGTTCCTGCAGAAGATAAAATAACTTCTCTCCTTCCACAAAGGGTGGTGTCATATCTTCTGCAGAGGGGCTTTGTGTGTGTGTGGTCATCTGTTTTAGCACTCCGAATAAACTATGTAACTCTGACAGGCGAAGACTAAAATAGCAGAGCTTTTATGAAAAGAGAAGGTCAGCTTTCAACGAACGTGTATTTTTTGTGCAGAGTATTGTTTATGCTGCTGAAAAGGACCTGAAAAAAATACAAATGAATCGACTTCAAATGCAGCAAATCTTGGAGTCTTTGCAGATCCACCTACAACGATCCTGCTATGAAAAATGCATGCCATTGGACTACATTGATTTTAATGTAGAACTGCTCTATGTTTCATTCTATGGTATCCAATTTAAAAGGCCAGTCCAATATTCTGGATCATGCCATAGTTGCCCACAGCAGACTTTTTATTCCCAATTGCGCACTGTCAAATTGCATAAATATCAATAATAATATTCTCCACTGAAGTTTGTGTAAGTGATATATTTTGTGGTAATGGCAAAGCTACCGTTTCTATTGATTCCTTCCATTTAAATGCATAAGAATGTCTTCAACTATCAGCGTGAACTGTTTTATTATCTAATATATTGCATATTGCTCCTGAAGCTTGCAAGTGAACAGCAGCATTCTTTATATACATTCAAGCTGAAGATTATGGAACTTGAGAATTCAATAAAGTAGATACAAATAATTTTTTATGTATACTTTATGTAACAAGTGAAATACAATCCACCATGTCCAATACATAGCTTAAAGGGGTTGTGTCACAGTAAATATAATTTATTATGTCAAGAAAGTTAATACAAGGCACTCAGTAAAGTATTGTGTGGTAAGGTGTATGGTAAAATCCTGGAAGGCGTATATATTTTACCCAGAATCCTCAGCTGGGAGAGATAAATGAAATCCAGAAAGCTGCAGTGGGTTCAGCAAAGTGTAGTTTGTCGAGACAGATTTGTTTAGAATCTGTCCTGGGCTGCATTTCTTTGAACTGGAGGGTAGGTTTGGTAGTGGGACCTACCAGTCCACATCCTTCCAGTAAGTCTGTTTCCCATAGCCTGAGGTGATCCTATGTGTGGCCAATGGGAGCATTTACTGGGGAATTAAAAGTGGCTTCAGACTGTCAATCTGAGTTAGAAAGCCTGGGAAGATACCTGACCTGTTAGCTGTCTGAGCCTGATTCTCCCTATGTGAACTGCACTGTATAGGTGAGACAGAGATGACATGTTTAGGTAGTGCCCAGACGGGCAGGAGTTTATTTTGTTATGATGGTGCCATAGCTTCATCCTATCATCCCTTCATCCCATCAAGTGAAGTTATAACTTGGATGCTGTTTGTTAATCTGCATACCTGAAAATATACTGTTTGGAATTTTTAACCTGCTGACTCTGCTGAAATCTGTCATTGCCGACTCCACCCTTAGTACAGATCCTGACAAGTGTTATCATTCACATTGCTTACTTTGCTGGCTGGATTCCTTTTTCCATCACATTATACACTGCTTGTTTCCATGGTTAGGACCAACATGTAATCCAGCAGCAGTGGTCGTGCTTGTACACTAGAAAAAAGCAACAGCTGGCAATGGCACTGTTTCCTATAGTGTGCAAGCACGGCCACCTCTGCTGGATTACAGGTCGGTCATAACCATGGAAACAAGCAGTGTATAATGCAATGGAAAAATGAATCAAGACAGCAAAGGAAGCAATATGGACAATCACAATACATTAGTATGTGCCTTCTATTAACTTTCTCTACATGATAAAAGCCACTTGCTGAAGTGACACAAACCCTTTAATTACAGAAGAGTGACAGTACATTCAACTATTGGACAGGAATGATCGTTCAGGATTTTGAGTTCATATTCACATTTCTAATCTTATTAACCCCTTCAACCCCGGGCCTGTTTTCACCTTCCTGCCCAGGCATTTTTTGCAAATCTGACATGTGTCACTTTATGTGGTAATAACTTTGGAACGCTTTTACTTATCCAGGCCATTGTGAGATTGTTTCCTCATCACATATTGTGCTTCATGACAGTAGTAAATTTGTGGCAAAATATTTCATTTTTATTTATAAAAAAAATACCAAATTTACCAAAAATTTTGAAAAATTTCCAAATTTCAATTTCTCTACTTTCAAAATACATAGTAATACCTCCAAAAATAGTTATTATTTAACATTCCCCATATGTCTACTTTATGTTGGCATCATTTTATAAATGTCATTTTACTTTTTTAGGACGTTAGAAGGCTTAGAAGTTTAGAAGCAATTTTTCAAATTTTCAACAAAATTTCCAAAACCATTTTTTTTAAGCACCAATTCAGATATAAAGTTTACAATAAAGATATGCAGTTTACAGAAATACCCATATGTGGTGGTAAACGTCTCTATGGGTTTGTGGCAGTGGTCAGAAGGAAAGGAGCGCCATACGAATTTTGGAGGCAGATTTTGCTAGAATGGTTTTTAGGCACCATTTTGTAATTTTTTTTTTACAACATTCACCTGAGGGGGCAAATCATGTGATATTTTTATAGAGCAGGTTGTTACGGACGCGACGATATCCAATATGTCTACCATTTTTATTTTTGTTAAATTTTACACTTTAGCTGCATTTTTGAACAGAATTAAATTTTGTTTTTGTGCTGCCATTTTCAGAGAGCCATATTTTTTTTATTTCTTGGGCGATTGTCTTAGGTAGGGTATCAATTTCTGCGGGATGAGATGAGGTTTTGATTGGTACCATTTTGGGGTACATATGCTTTTTTGATCCCGTGGTATTACATTTTTTGTGAGGCAAGAAGAAAAAAAATGTTTTGGCCTAGTTTTTTTTTTTTTTTAAATTTACAGCATTCACCTGGGGGGCCATCTCATGTAATACTTTTATAGAGCAAGTTTTTACGGACGCGGCGATACCCAATATGTCTGCCATTTTTATTTTTGTTAAATTTTACACATTAGATTTATTTGTGTTGTGTGTTGCCATATTTTTTTTACTTTTCTGGCGATTGTCTTAGCTAGGGTCTCATTTTTTGTGGGACAAGATGACGGTTTGATTGGTACCATTTTCACCTGCTATTACACTTTTTGTGAGGCAAGAGGGAAGAAAATGGCTGTTTTGGCATAGTTTTTTAAAAAGATTTTTTATAGCATTCACCTGGGGGGCCATCTCATGTAATATTTTTATAGAGAAGGTTGTTACGGACACGGCGATACCCCATATGTCTAAAATTTTTTATTTTTGGAAAGTTTTACACATTAGATGCATTTTTGAACAAACTAAAATATTTTTTTGTGTTGCCATTTTCTGAGAGCCATATATTTTTTTTTTTTTTCGGGCGATTGTCTTAGGTAGGGTCTCATTTTTTGCGGGACAAGATGATGGTTTGATTGATACCATTTTGGGGTACATACGCTTTTTTGATCGCCTGCTATTACACTTTTTGAAAGGGAAGGTGACCAAAAAATGGCTGTTTTGGCACTTTTTTTTTTAACTGTGTTCACCTGGCGGGGTGGATCATGTGATATTTTTATATAGCCGGTCGACACGGACGCGGCGAAACCTAATATGTCTATTTTTCTTTTTTTCCCTATTTTTTACATTTTTTTTTTACATCTTTATTTTGTGAAAAGGACGCCTTTTTAACTTGAAACTTTTTTGTAAAACTTTATTTTTTTCACTTTTTTTCACTTTCTTTTTTTACACTTTTTTTAACTTTTGGGGGTCTGATCTCCTTTACAGTGCATTGCAATACTTCTGTATTGTACTGCATTGGCTGTAAGTGTATTACTCAATGTAATACACTTACAGCCTTCTGGATCTCACAGGCTTCCGTAGATGGCAGCCGGATGTCTAAGGAAGGCATCTCCCTGTCTCTCCCTATCTTTCCCTGTCTCTCTCTCCCTACCTGATTAATTACTAGCCCTGAACTGGCCCTGCACTTGCCCTGCAGTATCCCTGATATGCGTAATATGAATTCCAAGAGCAATTACACCCCAATTTTCACAAAACAGGTCTCAGAGTCTCAGAACTTCACACACAGTGCTTCTGCTCATCTCAGCAGTCGCAGCAGAAGTGATGAGTCACTGGCTTACCGAGCCTGAGCCAATCAGAGCAAGACCTGCCCACTAGGTCAGGTGACCGCTTTCTTCCTCGGCTTTTGCACACGATAAACGAACTAACAGTAAAATTTTGCTAATGAATTGAATTCGTACGCAACAGTAACTTATAAGTAGCAATAGCGTATAATTTATAGGACAAACTACGTAGCGAATGCGTACAAAGCCGAAGCAAATCACCTAATATTAGGATTCGCTTTGCAGCTAAAAATTTCCAAGATTCGAACAGATTCGCTAATCTCTAGTGCTGTTGGAACATGAAAACTGAGATGTGATTGGTTGTTATGGACAGATTTTCTTTCAGATTGGTTTCACATATCTGCCCCATCCCCTAACTTATATAAAATGCATACATTACTTCAGTCCAATATTGGCAATCACAAATAAAACTGAAGGCCAGTCATTCACAATGCTCCTATCCAGGTCACACTTCATGTTCTTTCGAAGTTGACTATAGGTGGATAATGTCAGTAGTTCCCTACTAGCAGTGATATTTTTTGAATTATGACCTTATTTTTATTAGATATAGTTTATGGTTATACAATTATGGTTTATGAGTTTTGAGTGTAGCTAGAATGTCAATGTGATGTCATGTGTAGAGCAGCAGTATTTGACAAAGGTTATAAGTCCCCTTAGGTTGGTATGAACATGGGTGACTGAACTACTACTAGAACTGACAGTATACTACTGGTATGGTACATCTGTATGGGCAGTTTAAATGAGCGGATCTTAAAGCGTACAGTATATTTTCATTGAATACGTTGAAGAACATTAACACTAAGGAAGCAAGCAGCAGGAAGCAAGGACTGGTAGTTTTACTGGTAGTTAAATCACCAGTCTGACATGAGCAAATTGATTTGCTGGAATCAGAATTTCTCAAGATTTGATTCAGGACGGAGGGTGTTCCTCATGACACTTCCGTCCAGTCCTATGGTTTGCTTATTGGGCCCCGTAGATGACATAATACATGTTGACTTGCCTGATTTAGGTATTTAGTACATACTATTGCAGGTGAGGAAATTGGTTGCTCGATATTGGATCAGATCTGTTTGGAAAGAGGGATTTATCTGAAAAGAAAGTGACCCCATGTGTTTGAGGCATTATGGAATAGGTGGCTAACTACTCCCAGTCTATCATTATAAATTTTCTGGGTTATATGGCTTACTTATTTTGCTGGGATGCTGGGGGTGTGCAGGGTTTTTTTTTTTCCTTTGAGAGCTTCCCTAACTTTCTTTGGTAGGAAGAAATTGGGTACTATTGCTGGCACGTGTTGGTACATCTCTTTTGATACGCTACAGTATATACTGACTACATAGTATATAATGTCTATGTCATTGTAATTTAATTACAACTACACTACTGTTCTCTATGGACTCTTTTATTTGGACCGTCCGTCAATTTGGGGAATGGGGCAGGTACATTGTACTTTGTTTATGAAGATTTAAAAAAAAAAAATCTGATTAAAATAAAAAGATTTAATTCAGAGATAGAGAAAGAGAGATAAATGTAAAGCACTGTCAGTTTGGGTAGAATCAATTTGAATCCAAATCAAATTTCTTGCCTGATTCGGACTAATCAGATCTGAAAAGAATACATACAGACAGCACTCCAGTTTGTTGCTTTGCGATTTGGTTTATTTAAGCCAGGTTTTTAGTAAGTACAGCAGTGCAACGTTTCGGGCATATAATTGGATGCCCTTTCTCAAGCTGTTGTACATAAAAGACAAGAAATATACAAACAATGTGATATCAGAAAAATAATAATAACACTTATGTGCATAATTTCATCAAGATTAAGGAGATTTGATGTCTCTAGCTGCTGGTCGTAGACCAATCTGGATGCATGGAGTTATACATACAATAGGGGTAGGTGATGGTGGCAATTCCAATACTGTTAGTAATACATCACAAGGTAAGTATATCAAAACCATGGCGAAATAGATCCACGGCAGTATAGTAGTTCTGGTTAAAATACATAATATATTACAGTAGGAAGATGCAATATAGCCAGTTATTACATGATATAAACATAAGCATGACAGTACGAGGAGTCAGCAATACAGTGAGTATATTACAATAACATATAATTAGATGGCAAAACTGGTTGGAGACATATAGAATATGGTGAGTCTATGCTATATAAGCATGTTATCGGTACGCATACTGGATGGATAATTTATCCTCTATGTGTTTGCTATGCGTGGGCAGTTGGATTCAGACCGTAGGGAAACAGGAGTATCCAAAAAATGGGTTGCGCTTACCATTAGTAGGTCTAGTACATGCTGGACGCTGGCCACCACGAGTAGTGAGTGGTTGGCGCGTCCTATTTGAGCTAAAGGGAAGTGACGACTGTGTAAGTGTCATGTTGCACTGCGTGCTGGGTGATTCGGGCGTTCGCCCATGCGCATTCGTGCATTGAAGTGCGGCAGCCATCTTGGATTTCGGCATAATAGACTAGATTAGGATGACGGGTCGGCGCATACCCAGTATGATGTTGGTGCATCGTCGTCCATCTTGGAGGAGGTACTCCAGTACAATACAAGGTGGTTAAGAGGACCTAGTATCTGTTCTTACTTATAGAAGGACTATAGTAGGAGAAAGTTGTAGCACTATAGGTACTATTGTGTATTAACCCCTTCGCGCCCGGAGCTTTTTTCGGTTCTGCATTTTCGTTTTGCGCTCCCTGCCTTCAAACAGCCATAACTCTTTTATTTTTCTGTTCACATAGCTGTATGAGGGCTTGTTTTTTGCGGGACAAGTTGTACTTTCCAACGCCACCATTTAATATTGCATACGGTGTAGTGGGAAGCAGGAAAAAAATTCCAAACCGGGTGAAATTGCAAAGAAAACGCTATTCCGCTACAGTTCTACGGGTTTCTTATTTACAGCGTTCGATGTGCATTAAAACTGATCCATTACTTTCATTCTACTGGTCAGTACGAATCCGGCAATACCTAATATGTATAGTTTTTCCTGCGTTTTCATAGTGATAAAATAATTAGAAAGTTGCCCTTTTTTTTTTTTTTTTTCCTTGTCAAATCTTGACCCCTATAACTTTTTGGTATTTATGTGTACAGAGCTGTATGGGGGCTCATTTTTTGCGGGACGATCTGAAATTTTTATTGATACCATTCTGGGGTGTGTATGACTTTTTGATCACTTTTTATTTAATTTTTTTTTGAAAAAAAAAGCGACAAAAAACGGCAAATCGCCATTTGGACGCTTTTTTCCGTCACACAATTCGCCGTATTGGAATTTTTTTTTTATATTTTAAAAGTACGGGCGTTTTCGGTCACGGTGATACCCATGATGTCTATATTTATTGTTATTTAGGTATTTATTTTTTACTTATACGGAAAGGGTGGTGATTTGAACTTTTACATCTTTTTTATTTTTTATATATTTTTTAACATTTTTTTTTAATTTTTTTTTACTATTAGAAAGCTCAAATATGGGCTTATATATTGTGGCTTTTTTTTTTTCTTTATGAGCAATTCTGGGTTTTATAGACTCAGAAATCCATGAATTGCTCATTTCTTATCCTGGCCTGCCATCTAGTGGCCAGAATAAGAATTGCACTTTGAAAACTGTAATCCTCACCAGCGAGGATTACAGTTTTCATATGGTGTACAGACACCCCGATTGGCCACACGGGGTGTCTGTACACCACCCGGAAGCGTTCGCTTCCGGGTTTAGACGCAACTAGATGCCGTGATCACGTGTGATCACGGCATCTAGTCACCCCGGAAGACGCCGCCGATGTAGTAGGTAGCGGCAAGTCTCTGCTGTTAGAAACAGCAGAGACTTGCCGGCCATGACGCCCGCCGCACCCGCGAGCGGGCGCCATGTGCCTGCATCGCCCCAGCGCCGTACATGTACGGCGCTGGGCGCGAAGGGGTTAAACACTTGCAATTCTAAGGATATGATGACTACAAAACAGACTATGGTGAAGGAGATCAAGTGAATGAAATATATCACCCTGGGAGACCATTTCCATATTTTTCATATTTGGGAGTGTTTCCACCCCATTCTGAGCTTCCAAGGTCCTAAAAATTAAGGGAAAGATTATTAGTTTATATGATACTTAGCAATACCAATATTCTTTATTCAAACCACCAGGTTGGAATGTACCTAAATCCCTGATCCATTTCATCTCCCTCTCTTGGAGCATACGTTCACGGTCTCCCCCACGCCTCAAGGGAGGAACCCAGTCAATAATTGGGAAGCGAAGTTGGCTTACAGTATGTTGATGTTGGATAAAATGTTCTACCAGTGGGGCTTCTGATTTTTTGGTTCGTATGTTAGATTTGTGTTGTGATACCCTGTCTTTTATTTTCTGCGCAGTTTCACCAACATATCCAAGTCCGCAAGGACATTTGATTAAATAGACCACGTGGTTAGTGAGGCATGAGAAGTGGCCCTTAATCAGGAATGTTTTGCCAGTGGAGGGGTGAGTGAACGTGGGTCCCTTGGTCACATTACCGCACTGTGCGCACGATAGACATGGGTATGTCCCTGTATTTGGAGAAGATGTTATGGTTTTCTGTATTGTGGTTTTCTGGGGACCAATATCAGATTTAACAAGTATGTCCCTGAGGTTCTTTGATCGTTTATATGACATCAGGGGTTTGTCACTAAAGATTGATGGGAAGTGTCTCTGTAATATGTGCCAGTTCTTGAAGATGATTCTCTTCACTTCATTACTCTGTGTTGAGAAGGTAGTGACACATGGGATCCTTTTATATTTTTTGGACCCATGTGTAGGTTTGGGAATTAGAAGATTTTCCCTGGTTATAGTTGTTACATGTGTAAGATGGTTCTGTAAGATGTGGTCAGGGAAACCTCTCTTTTTGAACTTCTCTGTCATCTCTGATAATCTTGTGTTGGCTAAGCTAGTGTCCGAAACAATACGTTTCACTCGTAAGAGTTGTGAGCGAGGTAGTGACTTAATGAGACCAGGAGGGTGACAACTGGTGTAGTGTAGTAAGCTGTTTTTGTCGGTTGGCTTTGTGTATAAGTCACTTATGAGTTCACCGTCCCTTACCTTCAGATGTACGTCAAGGAAAGAAATGTCAGTTTTGTTCATGTCCAGAGAGAGGGAGATGGTACTAACACGTGAGTTTATAGACTCATGGAACTTTAGGAGGTCGTCCTGGAGGTCCTGCCAAACACAGAACACATGATCAATAAAGTGTACCCACATAAGTACATTTTCCTGAAAGAGATGATGGGTATAAACATATTTCTCTTCAAATGTATTCATATAAAGGATTGCAAAGGTAGGTGCCGCGTTACATCCCATTGCCGTACCAGATGTTTGCAGTAAAAAATCATCCTCAAATAGGAAATAATTTCCTTTCAAGACAAAGGATAACAATTTCACAATGAAATCTTTTTCTAGATCAGAGAAATCATGGTGAGTATCTAATGTGTTTTTGACGCATGCTATACCTTCTTCTATGGATATGTTAGTATACAGACTCAAAACGTCCATAGTAACCATGGTACATTTATCCCAATCCGGGTGAATGTTCTTAATTTTATTAAGAAAGTCAGTCGTATCTTGTATGAAAGATCGACCTTCAGATGCGTAGGGTCTTAGGAGGTAGTCCAACATCCTTGAAACAGGTTGGAAGAGGGAGTCACAACTGGATACGATTGGTCTCCCTGGGGGGTTCTGTAGGCTTTTGTGAACCTTGGGCAGTGTATATATTACAGGAATGCAGGTTTTTTTTGGCATTAAGTATTCCATCAATTTCTTATCAATTATACCTTCCTGAAGTGCTTCACCGATGTATTCGGTGAGTGTCTTCATTAAGTCCCTTGTTGGGTCATGGGGGATGGGGAGATAGGTGCTTTGGTCACTTAGTTGTCTCCTTATCTCTTCCCTATAGTCCCCTTTGTTCATAACGACAATACCAGACCCTTTATCTGCTGGTTTAATAACCACATTCTTGTAACTGCTCAAGTTCTTAAGGGCCAGTCTCTGTTTGTAGCTCATGTTAGATCTTACCTTCCTGCTGTTCAGTCGTTTCTCCAGTTTCTTGAGATCGTCTTGGACGTGTTTAATATATGATTCTACTTGGTCATATTTCCTAGGTGCTTCATAGGTACTAGCTGGTTTGCATGTTTTTATTCGTTCTTTAAATGTAGATGTCTCGGGTTCCTCTGTCTTGATTGCCCATGATGGCTTTTCGATTTCGATAAATGCCTTTAATCTGATGGATCTGAAGAATCTGGCTAATTCCTTGTCGAGTGTATATGGGTCCAGTTGGTGTGTAGGGGCAAATCCCAATCCCATGTTCAGTGTAGAGGTTTCTTCGTCAGATAGGCTGATGTTGGATAGATTGATGACCAGATTATTTGGGATTTCTTCGGTCAGAGGGGTTGAAGTCTCTGTTATTGTGATTGATTGTGTTGATAAGATCTGGTCTGAATTGATTCCCTCTGGTAGGAACCTCTGTGGATACCTGTGGTGCTTCCTCCCCCTCCTCCTCGGCGGCCTCTTCTTCTTGGTCTGGGTCGATCCCGGGATAAAAAATCTCTGGATAAAAAATCCGAGTCCCCATTGGTGTTTGAGGAACCAGAGGGTCTTCCGACCCCTGTGGGTTGTAGTTGATAGGAGGTGTACGATACACTTGGTTGGATTCGTAAAAATGTTATTTTCTGGTACTATAATATTGATGACCTATCTTTGGGATAGACTTTAAGTCTTTGAAGGTCTGTCCGTTGGGCCTCCTTGCCAATCATTAGATTGCTAGGATAAACAGTCAAAGGGCTGCAGTGCTTGCTGGACCACACGACCCCTTTATTCTGATGATCAACAAGGTTAAATGGGTTGGACTCTAACAATCTTGTCGAGAAGGTGAGTCTCTACACAGTGACCAGTGAGAAAGAACATGCCCCATTAGCAAGCGAAATGGTAACTTCCAGAATTATTCATACATTTTAAGGGAAAAACAGAGGAATGACACAATTTAGTGGAAATAAGAAATAAGATAGCTCCTAAATTGTTATTTTAGGAGGAACACAAGTATTTTTAACAGTAACATATCAGGCCGACCAATGTCACAGTTACAGAAATGCCCTTTATATTGATTAAACGAATTGGATATTAGTCAATGGCAATCAATCACGAATCCTCTAATTCATTCACATCCAGTTAGTAAAGTCCTTACAATAAGTCACTGTCTTTCATCATCTAGGTACAATAACACCAACCAGGCACCTATAAAAGTGTCTAACCCTAAACGTTCTCTGGGATTAATTAAATGACAATACGGTTTGTAATATCATATTTTTATATTTAAGTTAACACCTGGATGATAATCCAAGAATGACATACTATATAATATTTCTCTGGGACACCAGCCAACAGCTTTCTGCTCTTTGAAGTTATCTGATTTCAAAGGGATTTTGCACATTTATTTTATAATAAGGAATTGAGGATTAATGTAAGGAATATTTTGTTCTTGTTCACCATAGTGAATATCACATTTCTTCAGGTTAACTGCGGACAGTGGTGTAGAGATGCACTTAAAGCACATTTCTGAGTGATGTTTGGTTAAATATTTAAAGTGATAAGTACAAAGATAACTGATGAGAGCTCATAGATAGTTGAACAGAGACAAGTCTTTGCCTGTGAACTGAATTCACTTCAATCATGGCTTTGGGGTTTCTCCACTGCTAATGGAACCACTTGTCTGTTACATACTAGTTTCACACCTTTATTCTATTACCTTTTATTTCTCATACTTATGCTGTTCTTTTTGCTATGTCCAATCCAAGCAATGTTCTTATACAGTCCTACTGGTCAACTATCTTCTAGTTCCTTTTGTTATGTCTCACCTGATGAGGTAGATCCACTGGTCCAGATGAGCAGGTCTTGTGCAGCATGCAGGGGAGGATTGGCCATAGACCTTACAGGGAAATTTCCCGGTGGGCCGATGCTCAGGGGGCCATCTGGGCCCTCCTAATTGCCAGCAAGAGGAAGTTTTTGGGGATGTATTTTGTGATGGACTGTGGTATTTGGCTCTGTTGGGGTGGTATAATGTGCCACAATATGGTATTACTGCCCCTGCCTTCCATCAATTTGGACCCAACTACAAAATGGGGCCACTTTTAGTATTTTTTCCAGGGCCACTTTAAGTTCCCAGTCCGCCCCTGGCAGCATGGACAGGTGGCGTTGGTGCAGTAGGGCAGGAACCTGAATGCAGCGGAGGCTGAGAGGCAGCAGATCTTGAAATATAGCTGATAAGGAGGTGTAGCTGGAGCCAGAGCAATGCAGCAGTAAAGCAGAGGTGAGGAGAACCAGAATGAGCTGAGCTGTAGTAGTGCTGTACAATGCTGAGCTGTAGATGTACAGTGGTTAAGAAGAGCTGAATGTAGAGGAGGTGATGTAGGGGCAGGGATCATTTAGCGGAGTTGGAATAGTGATAAGTCCAATGTAGCAGAGTTGGATGTAGCAGAATTGATATAGAGGAAGGACCAATGTATCAGAGTTGAAATAGTGGCAAGTCCTATGTAGCTGAGCTGAACATAGCAGAGCTGATCTTCTGGCAGAGTCAGTGTAGCAGAGTTGAAATAGTGCCAGAGTAGGAAGCAAAACAAACTAGCAAACTGGAAGCAGGGATGCTAAAGTTCCTGAATAATCAGGTGCCACCCGCTGTCAGAAGTAGGCAGGGGTGGTATTCAAATTTTTAACAACAGGTTCCCTACTTAACGGCGGACACGCAACGTCACGACACATGTTTACATATGCATACACCATATTTACGCAACACACATAAATACACCATACACATGATACATATACACATAGATACACCATATACATGATGCATGGTAAACATACATGAATACACCATACCATAAACTACACACACATACCACCAAACTAAGGAGCTAAACTATCAGCAGCGCACAAAGCAATGGAAGTGCATATCTCCAGCTGCCCTGCCACCGACAGACCACTGGATCGGGACTCAGTGAGTAACACGGTTCTCCGATCCAGTTGTAATTTTAATAACCGGATCTGGAGAACTGGAGGGAACTGACTGAATCCCATGCCTGAAAGTAGGTTTAAATAACCTGTGGGTGTGACGTTACAGCTGTGTGTCTGATTGTCATGGAAACCCAAAGCTCAAAGGAAACGGGAGCTTTGGAGCGAGGAGGAGATCAGCATAGCACACAATGTGAATACTACCTTGTAGGATGATCTGTGATAAAACTGTGATTTGTGTTGACTGGTGTAGACCTGCTAAATTAAGCCCCATACATGGTAGACAAGTTTATACTTCCAGGTCCCCGGTCGGAGCTGGGTTCTTTTTTGTAGCCCAGAAAGATGGTGGTCTATGTCTCTGTATTGACTAAAGTAGACTTAAAAGAATTCTCCGGGTTACAGATATTGAATACCTACAGTATCCTCAGGACAGGTCATTAATATCAGACTGGTGGGTATCTGACATCCGACTGATCAGCTGTTTCAGGCAGCCATGGCATTATACCATGAATGGAGCTGGAAGCAGATAGCTCGATACACTGTGTAGTGGTCATGTCGGGGTACTGCAGCTTCAGTACACCAGTAGCGGAAACAACACAGTCTGGAGAACCTCTTCAAGTCCCTTGTAGTCAATACAGAGATGAAAATTGGTGATAAAATGACTAAATGGTAGCAAAGACTTACATCATGGGTTTTCCCCATTCAAATGAAAGAGGATAAAACACTGTAGATAAAGCATGCTGTGCTATGTAAATACAGTACAATGCATCATACAATAGAATTGCTTATGTAACACTTTAAAATGCTTAAAATGAAAGAAAAAGCAACATGCCCAAATCATCCTGTAGAAACCTAGCCTTACAAAAACTTTCTTGTTTCAACCCGCAAATTGCTCGTATAAGTTGAATATCGGTGCATGGAGCAATGCTATGCTCCTGATCGGCCCATGTCTAAACATAGGTAATACATAAAAGCTTTGACTTCATTAGTTTTCTTCCCTAGAGTGCTTTTCAGAATCCACATAAAGTAATGTTTGTTTATTTGTCACCCTATTGATATCTTCCATTGTGTTCACGACGCGCTAATTGCTACTTAGCAGCATTAAGTAGAGTTGCCTAAGAGATTCATAGGCTATCCGTTATTGCTATTTGCTTACAGTATGTTCATTGAATCTATACTTACTTCAATTTGGTTTGTTTTATAAGGAAAATTAACGGTTAGGGAGACCACTAGCAATTCATATATGCAAAATGCAAGCGTATTCAACACATTATGGTAAATGCACAAACCCACATCTTATTATGGAAAGTGTTAAATTAAAAATAATAGAAGTAAACTTTTTCTTTATATGGCTCCAGCATATTCCATGGTGCTTTATAATTATGTATTGTTATATAATAAAAACTTTATTTTCGCAGTTTAAAGTGCTTTTACAACCATAAACATTTCAATTCAGGTCTGAAAGGAAGGGACCTTTAAGACCAACAGCTTTGCAAGAACAAAGTACCGTACCCACTAGAGATGAGCGAATCTATTCGCCGATTCGTATCGAATCTTACAAATTTTCTACTCTGAAGCAAATCCGGATTTTTTAGGATTTGCTTCGTATTATTTGTAAATTTTCATAAAATTTTGAACGCCAATGATACGTACGATACGTACGATAAGTAAGCTACGTACGAAACATACGCATTCGTCATGAAGCTGGAAAATGATGATACACCCCCGCAAGAGCGGGAAAGTGAAGATACGCCCCCCTCAGAACTGGAAAAAAACAGCCCGGCCCACCGGGATCTAACTATTTGCACGTATAGGGAGTGAATACTCCTCCCTCAGTACTCCACCCTCCTCTGAACCAGTTTAGACCAGCGCTGAACACTGATCAATAGTAGCAAGCATGGCTAAAGAGCTGCGTCCAAACTGGAACCAGATGGTCACTCCAGACATCAGCGTGTCACACATTGAACTCAAGAGAACCCCAGCTTCAGTGCCCTTATTATCCTTACCGGCTGCTGAGATTGCTGTACATCGTGAGGTGGCTGGTGTTGCTGCTGTGGCTGGTGCGGGGGAGGCGGCTGGGGTATCTACTTCGCCGCCCAGGAGGAGATCAACAACACCTTCCATAAGGCAGAACCCAATTGTGTCAGCATTGGTGACGGCCCAAGCGCAGACACTCTGGGATTACAAGAATGCCGTAGAGGTAATCCAGGTACGGGACCATTCTAGGCCGGGAGATCCTAAATTGGAGCGCCGAAAGGTAACTGTGGTTTTCGGTAGAGCGAGGCTCTGGCTTCCTGACAGACAACGAGGATGGCAAGAAGTACTTCGTGGGCCGCAGGTCAGTCAAATGGCCGTACCAGCCCCAGCCTTGTCACAACCTGTATGTGGGGGATCAGGTGTAGTACACCCCCATGGCATCCCTGAAAGGCACCTTCGCTACCAGGGTTACCCTACTATCTAAGCCCCTGGTCCCAACTTCACCACCTGAAGTTTGGCCGGAGGAAACACCAGGCGAAGTACCGCTGCGCGGCCTTCAGGAGTCACCAGATGGCGTCCGCCGGTTTAGAGAAAAGCCACAGTCGGAGCCTCTGATACCTGGACTGCCACCACCACCATCACAGTCCTTTCAGCTGGGTCATTTACATTCCAATCCACGGTGGTCCACCAATACCAACTACCGTGGAAGATAAAGCCAGCAGCAGCCAGGGGAGCTAAGGCTTCTTCCCTTGATGCAACCTTGCAGGAACCACGCGGACCCGGTCAAGTCCGACTTCCGGAAGAAGAGGGCAGTGGAGTTTCACCACGGCAGCGAGCGTGGCCTACAAGAGGCAGGAGCATCCTCTGATGTCGTTCAGTAGCAGCTCAAGCGAAGAGGACTTCAGGTCCCTCATCTAAGGGACCCAACTACTGGCTGTCTCAAGGACACTTCAAGAGGACCTATGGGAGCTACACCATGGACGGCACCTGATAGGTGAGAGCTAGTTGGCACTTTTTTTGTTTGTTTAGTTTGTATTGCCCCCTGTTTGACTCTCACCCAGATGGACATGGCTTGTCAGGACTCTTGCCCCACCCCCATTCTGCAGAAAATTTCCATTTGCGCCTCAGCACGCCTATTTCCCTCCCTCCCCCCCTTCTCAGATTATTTGGGAGCCCCCTTTTCAAAGAGGGTTCTCTATTTGCTGCTATTTTAGACGATCCATGTGGATTACACGTTACCTGTTTGGATTACAAAATTACCTCACGTGGATTATAATTGAATTTTGGACTGTGTTCCAGTATTTTATTATCAAGCAGCCATAAGGAGAGACTAAAACGTATTCTGAGCCTTTTATGCTTGCAAATGTGAAATTGCACTAAAATGTTTGCATACTGTCTTTGCTGTATTTTAGCAATAATGTTTTTACAGGTTCAGCAACGTTTAAGAACTTTAGCCCATTGTGTGTATTCTTTTTCCGGTACTGCAATGTGTCCTATTATGCACTTATTGTACGGTGTTTTTAGTAAATCATGCACTTAGCCGGATAGCTAGCAGTGAGCACCTTACTTTTCTACCTCATATGGACTGCCTCTGAGGACTGTACGTCGCGGCCTAGCCTCGTGCGTATGACGCAATCGCGAGTCAATATTACGCTAAGGATTTGTATGCACTTTTGTACGCTAATGCTTACATATTGCGTACTTTTAACAACGCTGACTGTATGTTCGTAATTTGTGTAGGAATGTTCACAAAACAATGATTATTTTTTAACATAAATTCGACTGAATAAATTCGTATTAAGATCGAATCTTGTCAAAAATTCGTCGAACATTCACTGAAGCGAATTTTCAATGATTCGCTCATCTCTAGTACCCACGTTTAGGAGGCACAGCTTTGGGAGAACAAGGCTACAGGTAAGTGGGATCCCAGGGGTAGGATCTCTACCACTTAGACAGTTATGGCATATCCTGTGGGTATGATGAGAAAGCGCTATAAACTCATGAAATGACACATACATTTGTTGCATGGTGGAAAAGCTAATCTCATTTATCTTTAGAGGGGATCTGAAGTTAGAACAATGACAAGCATTAAGTCCACTGTAGAGATTAGTAAATTGATCCAGAATACATCCCAAATTTCTAGTGATTTACTTTGGGTGAATCACACAGAGAAAGACCTACATGTAAGGCCTTATTCACACGTCAGTGTTTTGGTCAGTGATTTTCATCAGTGATTGTGAGCCAAAACCAGGATTAGAGCCTCCACAGACATAAGGTATAAGCAGAGGCGTAGCTAGAGGTTCAGCACAGGGGGGGGCGAAACATACTTGAGTGGGCCCCCCACTTATTGGCTTCCCAAACGCACATTTCCAACTTCACAGGCACATACTACTAGTTGTGGTTATAATATTGTATTAGAAAGATGACTGTATAAACTGCAAGATCGTCTATGCTGCTAAGTACAGTACAATAGACTTTCTACATAGTCTAAATACTCTACCACATAATGCAGTAAAATATAGGATTAATAGGAGTAAAAAACAAGGGGACTCCTATGTTAAAGGAAACGTGTCCCCAGTTTTTACATCACTCCCCTGCCCCCATCAGACCTCAGATCAGCTTAATGTGCCCCAATCAGACCTCAGATCAGCTTAATGTGCCCCCATCAGACCTCAGATCAGCGTATTGTGCCCCATCAGACCTCAGATCAGCGTATTGTGCCCCCATCAGACCTCAGATCAGCTTAATGTGCCCCCCATCAGACCTCAGATCAGCAGAATGTGCCCCCATCAGACCTCAGATCAGCCTACTGTGCCCCCATCAGACTTCAGATCAGCATACTGTGTCCCCATCAGACCTCAGATCAGCGTATTGTGCCCCATCAGACCTCAGATCAGCATATTGTGCTCCCATCAGACCTCAGATCAGCAGAATGTGCCCCATCAGACCTCAGATCAGCGTATTGTGCCCCCATCAGACCTCAGATCAGCGTATTGTGCCCCCATCAGACCTCAGATCAGCGTATTGTGCCCCCATCAGACCTCAGATTAGCATTTTGTGCCCCATCAGACCTCAGATTAGCCTACTGTGCCCCCATCAGACCTCACATCAGCCTACTGTGTCCCCATCAGACCTCAGATCAGCGTATTGTGCCCATCAGACCTCACATCAGCCTACTGTGCCCCCATCAGACCTCAGATTAGCGTATTGTGCCCCATCAGACCTCAGATCAGCCTACTGTGCCCCCATCAGACCTCACATCAGCCTACTGTGCCCCATCAGACCTCAGATCAGCGTATTGTGCCCCCATCAGACCTCAGATCAGCTTAATGTGCCCCCATCAGACCTCAGATCAGCGTACTGTGCCCCCATCAGACCTCAGATCAGCGTACTGTGCCCCCATCAGACCTCAGATCAGCGTACTGTGCCCCCATCAGACCTCAGATCAGCGTACTGTGCCCCCATCAGACCTCAGATCAGCGTACTGTGTGCCCATCAGACCTCAGACCTCACATCAGCATATTGTGCCCCATCAAACCTCAGATCTGCATATTGTGCCCCCATCAGACCTCAGATCAGCGTATTGTGCCCCCATCAGACCTCAGATCAGCCTATTGTGCCCCATCAAACCTCAGATCAGCCTATTGTGCCCCCCATCAGACCTCTGATCAGCGTATTATGCCCCCATCAGACCTCAGATCAGCTTAATGTGCCCCCATCAGACCTCAGATCAGCGTATTGTGCCCCATCAGACCTCAGATCATCGTATTGTGCCCCCATCAGACCTCTGATCAGCGTATTGTGCCCCCATCAGACCTCAGATCAGCCTATTGTGCCCCATCAAACCTCAGATCAGCCTATTGTGCCCCCCATCAGACCTCAGATCAGCGTATTGTACCCCCATCAGACCTCAGATCAGCGTATTGTGCCCCCATCAGACCTCAGATCAGCGTATCGTGCCCCCATCAGACCTCAGATCAGCTTAATGTGCCCCCATCAGACCTCAGATCAGCTTAATGTGCCCCCATCAGACCTCAGATCAGCGTATTGTGCCCCATCAAACCTCAGATTTGCATATTGTGCCCCCATCAGACCTCAGATCAGCGCATTGTGCCCCCATCAGACCTCAGATCAGCGTATTGTGCCCCCATCAGACCTCAGATCAGCGTATTGTGCCCCCATCAGACCTCAGATCAGCGTACTGTGCCCCCATCAGACCTCAGATCAGCGAATTGTGCCCCATCAAACCTCAGATCTGCATATTGTGCCCCCATCAGACCTCAGATCATCGTATTGTGCCCCCATCAGACCTCAGATCAGCTTAATGTGCCCCCATCAGACCTCAGATCAGCGTATTGGGCCCCATCAAACCTCAGATCAGCGTATTGTGCCCCCATCAGACCTCAGATCAGCATATTGTGCCCCATCAAACCTCAGATCTGCATATTGTGCCCCCATCAGACCTCAGATCATCGTATTGTGCCCCCATCAGATCTCAGATCAGCTTAATGTGCCCCCATCAGACCTCAGATCAGCGTATTGTGCCCCATCAAACCTCAGATCTGCATATTGTGCCCCCCATCAGACCTCAGATCAGCGTATTGTGCCCCCATCAGACCTCAGATCAGCCCACCCAGCCACATAAGATACAAATAAAAAACCTTTCTTACCTGTTCTGCGCTGCGGCTGCCCTCCGGTCCGCGCTCCGCTCTCTTCCCTGGCCCGCGCACACTATGACCTGACGCTGCGTGCAGCGTCAGGTCATAGTGCGCGCCGTCAGGGAAGAGAGCAGAGCGCGGACCGGAGGGCAACCGCAGCGCAGAACAGGTAAGTAAGATTTTTTATTTTTATGGGCCCCCTTGAGTCACTGGGCCCGGAGCCGTCGCCCCCCCTGCCCCCCCGGTAGCTACGCCACTGGGTATAAGGAAAAGATCTGCACCTGGTCTGTGTTTAGCTGCACCTGGTTTTGACTCAAAATCACTGATGGAAATCACTGACCAAAACACTAATGTGTGAATAAGGCCTAATACTTCTCCTTCCAAGGGGACAGAGTACTGAATGTCCCCGTAGTACCTTCTCTGATGGAGACATGCAAACCAGCTCTGATGCCAGGACATGCTAATTTGCATAAATGTTTCCCAGAAACGCAGAGCAGCTGGACTACCTAATGAGAAGACTATTCACGTAACCAGAGCAATTTTCTCTTGAGGCACCCAATACTTTTGTACTTTTGGAAGGAGAATTGTCTTGCACATCTCACTCAGAGAAGTATTACATGTGGCTCTTTCTCTCCCATCTTCTGAGACATTTTTTCTCTGGTATTTGAGAGAAAAAGAATGATTCCTAGGAGATCTTAGAGCAGGGATCAGCAACCTTTGGCACTCCAGCTGTGGTGAAACTATGACTCCCAGCATGCACACTTGCTTGGTTGTTCTCAGAACACCCATAGAATTGAATGGAACATGCTGGGAGTTGTAATTTCACAACAGCTGGAATGCTGGAGATTGCTGACCCCTATCCGAGAGTATTATATACAAGTTTTGAGGGGAATTTGAGCATATTTGTTCCAATTAGAATAAATTTGGAATCTGAATCTTTTTTTTTTATTTGGCAAATAGGAAACAAAACAAATTTCAGTTCGTTTGACACTAGTTCACTGCCCTAGCCCTGTATAATAATGCCACGTAGCATGGCTTGTCGGTGTTACATGTAGCAACTTGGGAATAGAATATGTCTCACCAATCCTTCCCTAGCCATGCTCTTGCCTATAAGTATGCCCTCACAGCACTAGAGGTCTTAAGGAGGGATGGTTGATATTGCTTATCCAGGAACAACACCAATCTTTGGTCCCTTTAACATATCTAGATTGGCTCAGTAACACTTGTCTCCAATGATTGGCTAATTTAAATGTGTTGCCGATCAACCAACATCATGTAGCACTAAAAATTGTAGCCTGTCTGCAACACATAGCCCTGTGAATGTGCTGCCAAAAACATGCCAACTGAATGGGGATTGATCATAATCATAATAACGATCATCCATGCCCAATCCATTTTACATCAGGCATAAGCGGTGATTGATTTGTACATCGTCAATCATCGTTCATTTGGGGCTCTAAGTGTAAAAGGACCCAATGAAAATATGTGATGTCTCCTCACTGCCTAAAGTCTGCCCTTCCAGCACTATAGATGTGAAAGGGGGAGGTTTGAAGTAGTTATTTTCAGAAAAAAGGCCACTTGTGTGCATTACAGCATAGCCTGAAGCCTCCCTCTGTATCTCAATGCGGATGCAGAAAGGATGTGCACACTGAATTAAAAACAAGATCCTCAGATAAACTTTTCTTGGAAAGTTGATCGTAGGAGGACTTGTTTTTTATCCCAGTTCATTCCAATTACAATGTTTCATCTTTGGTTTCAAGAAAACTTGAAAAGATGATACCTCCCCTTTCTTATTTTCAACTAAACGATCTGGTGTCTACTACTAGGGTAAACATCAGCATACAATGACAAAATTAACATTCCACTTAATCACACGCATGTATTTAAACACGATAATCTTACTTGCCTGTGCAGCTGCTGTTTGACATTGAATCCTGGAAAGTGTTTTAAAAGAATCTCAGTGTTCTCTTCATGTAAACTAGACACCATCTTCATTGGGAAGTTCGATGCTTTGAAAAAAATGATCACTTTTGCTACTATGGAGTCGGGGAATTTTTCTTACAACCATACAACTATAGAATAAAAAATAATTAATATAGCTGGGGTGGAGCCTGACTGCCGCGCATGAAGGAGCTTTAAGTAAGAGCTCTCTATTCACCGACTCATGCTCACCGCAATAAATCAGTCCAAAGCCACTGAAAATGGTTAAAATCGGAAGGGACACACCAAGAAGAAAGAAAAACCAGATGGAGATGGATAAGTTTTGGAGAAATAAACTCATGCTGTCTCCCTGGCGCGCAGACAAGATGGCGCATCCAGATACGCAGCAAGACTCCGAAGAAAGTGAGGGCGCGGAAGCTAGAGAACAAGCAAGCTATCTGGTGAGCTGAGACCAGGGAGATGAATCTCCTTTGACTAAGGGTTTCTTCCAGAACGCATTGACCAGCGCGTTAGCTCTCATAATGAGAGAACTGGGGGATATTAAATCGGAAATGCGCTCGACGGGCCACAGGGTTGAGGCCTTAGAAAATAATCAGTCTCTGCTCACTGCACACAATCAAGCAATTGCAAAAACCCTGGAAGTCCATTGTGACTCCATAAATCAAGCCTATCTGCTTCTCGAAGACCAAGAGAACCGCAGCAGACGTAAGAATGTCCGGTTTAAGGGCCTACCAGAATCCATACAACATAATGCCCTGCCTGAAGCAGCTGCAAGCATTTTTGCCTCATTGTTGGGGGAGGCCAGAACGCAAAGTATAGTCATTGAAAGAATCCATAGATCCCTCAGGCCGGCACCAAAACAGGGAGACCCGCCGAGGGACGTTATCTGCGGCCTATTAAGCTACCAAGACATCGCTGCCGTCCTGTGGGCCGCGAGGGAGCAGAAGGATGTCAAATACGACTCTGCAAACATCCACCTATACCAGGACCTGTCACCCACTACTTTGGCCAGCAGAAGGGCTCTCAAGCCGCTAACGGAACATCTGAAGAATAATAACATAATGTTTAAATGGCTGTTCCCCTTCGGACTGCAATTCTCAAAAAATGGCAGGCGTATTGTGATCAGGTCCCCTGGTGACCTAGCTGATGTGTGGCCGGTCCTGGACATCCAGCCATTGGCCATCGAATTCTGGGCACCTCTAACATCGCCAGCGGGAAGCTTCCATCCTTACCTTGCCTGGAGCCATGGTCGACGGTGGTCAAGCACAAATCTAAACAAACCACAGGAGTGAGACTTCCACGTGATTCTTTGAAGATTGCACTCCATCTTTTCCCATCGCCTCTCAGCCATCCAGAGAACGGACTCACTGATGTCACCGGAGATCTACGTCTCATGGGTCCTGTGTGGGTGAGAAGGGACCTTTTAGTAGGGTGGGTACTGAGCGGGTGAGATGAGACTACCTCTTTAACTTGGGATTACTCCCGTTAAGTTCTTTAGGTCAGCTTTGGACTTTAAATGTTAGCAGTCCTGTTTCAAAGGTTGCCTTTAAGTTAGCGGTCATCCGCTATTATTAGCATATGTTTATTGAATGTTGGTTTATTGTTAACTTAAGAGCGCGTAATTGCGTTACAGTTTTGCCATACATATACTAGGTGAGCACGGGGAGGTACCTGTTAGTTGGGATGACTCCACAACATGCCATTACCCCTTTACATGCATGAGCTATGTTATTGAGCTCTCTTTCATCTCGAATATTATGGCTCAACTCCAAACTCAACTTAGAGTTTTCTATGTTATAGTATTATATCTGTTCCTTATGTTATTATTCCCTATTTTCCCTTTCCTTGGCTCCGGGGTTACTCTTGCAAGTGGTACATATACAGCTTATAGCTCATATACATACTACTCCCATCATGGCGAAGTTGCAAGTCACCACATTTAATGTAAGGGGGCTCAACACCCCCCAGAAAAGGTCACAAGTGTTCACCCTTTTAAAAAAGATGAGAACAGATGTTTGTTTCTTGCAAGAGATGCATTTTAAGGAGAGTAAAGTGCCCATTCTATCCAAGGCCTATTTTGCACATTGGTTTCATAGTACATACACCTCTGCTTTAAGGAGGACAAGCATTGCGATATCCGAACAGGTGCCATTTGAGTTGCTGGTACATCAATCTGATCCCAACGGTAGATATACCTTTGTGAAGGGGAAAATAGGAAACACTATCAGACCAAATGGATCAGAAATACTTTGAAGAAACTTAGGACTTTCTCAGAGGGAATTTTGATAATAGGAGGAGATTTGTATGTAGTATTGGACCCATCTCTAGACTCCTCCTCAGGGTCTTCGGCCCAGTCTCAGAGAGCTTTAGGAGACATACACAGTTCTTTTAGAGAATCGTCTCTGGTAGACACCTGGCGGGCTACTCACGCCTCAGAGAAAGACTTCACATACTTTTCCTCAGTCCATCAGTCTTTTCAGAGACTAGATTACATATTCCTATCGGAAAGGGGTCTTCCCATGCTGAAAGACACACATACTGGTCCAATAACCATCTCTGACCATGCTCCAGTAACTGCTTTGCTTTCATTTGCTGACCTCCCTCTGAAGGAATGGAGATGGCGCCTCAATGAAACATTGCTGGATACTACAAATAACATCAACTCCATCTCTAATAAATTGGTTTTATATTTCAATGAAAATTCCCCGATTTACACATCTCCCACCATTGTTTGGGAGGCCCATAAAGCACTCATTAGAGGAGAATTTATTGCATTGGGCACTAAAATAAAAAAAGAACGCCAAAAACAGCTGAACTCTCTGCTGACACAAATTTCCACAATAGAGACGCTACACAAAAGATCTGCTGCCGCCTCTGCCTGGCAGGACTTATTAGAACTGAGAAAACAATTAAAAGAACTCCTCAATATTAAATGCGCCAAGGCCTACCAATATGCCAAATATAGACATTATGCCCACGGGGACAAAGGGAACAAATTGATGACCAGACTCTTAAAAAAGCAAAATGATATGTTATTTATCAAGAACATAAAAGATAAACAAGGCACCTTAGTAAACTCCACAAAGGAAATAGCGAAGGCTTTTTGTGATTTTTATCATTCCTTATACAATCTACAGTCCAGTGACCCCGCCTTGACCTCAGATTTGGAAGCAAAAATGCATGACTTTCTTGATTCTCTTAAATTACCCAAAACCACAGAATCTGATTGTGCAAAACTTATGGCCCCCATCTCGGAGGAGGAGGTGAGGAAAATAATTAATTCCCTACCTAATGGTAAAGCTCCGGGACCAAATGGCCTCCCGGTGGGATACTATAAAAAAGTACTCCATATACTTCTCCCTCATTTCACAAGTTGGTGCACAGCACTGATGGCTGGGAATAAACTACCACCCCAGGCCTTGGAAGCTACTATAACTGTGCTTCCTAAAGAAGGTAAAGATTTGACAGACTGTGGAGGGTACCGTCCAATTTCCCTGTTAAATGTTGATATCAAAATTTGGGCGAAAATATTAGCGCAGAGACTGAATGCTCTTACGCCTTCTTTAATACATCCTGATCAGATGGGATTTGTGAAAGGGAGAGAGGGTAACCTACATTCTTGTAGAATCATCAATGCTATACATCTTGCCCAGACGAAAAAGATCCCTTTGGTCCTCCTCGGCACAGATGGCGAGAAGGCATTCGATCGAGTCAATTGGCAATATATGGCAAAGGTCCTTGAAAGGTTTGGTATTCCATCACCATTTATAATAGCAATACTGTCCTTGTACAACAACCCTAGTGCTAGAATTAGAGTTAATGGTACGTTATCTGACTCCTTTTCGATAGGAAACGGCACCAGACAGGGCTGCCCTCTCTCCCCGACCCTATTCATTCTGGTAATGGAAACCTTATTACAAAAAATCAGGGAAGATGATGAAATAGAGGGCCTGCGCATCCAGTCATGTGTTCACAAATGCGCTGCTTTCACGGATGACTTGCTTCTCCTCGTAACCAATCCAAAGAAAGCATTTCCAAAAATTCTCTCCCTCTTCCACCAATTCGGCATTATCTCCAATTTTAAATTAAATTACCACAAATCAGAGGCTCTTAATATCACCCTTTCAAATAGAACCCTAAATACCTTGAAGTCCGATTTTCCATTCAAGTGGCAACAAACACACTTAAAATATCTGGGCATATACCTTACGGATAAGACACACCTCTTATATAAAAGAAAACTTCCTCCCCCTCTTAGGAAAGATAACATCACAATTAAACTCCCTGGCACCACCCTATGTCTCATGGATGGGTAGGAAAAATATATTACAAGCCTACATTCTGCCTAAACTATTGTATACCATGCAAATGGTTCCCATACATCTTCCCAATACCTTTTTTACAAAGGCTCATTCACTTTTTACGACCTTTCTATGGAAGGGCAAAAGGCCAAGAATAGCCTTTGAGCGTCTATCCATGGTGAGGGCTACCGGACCTCAGAGCATACTACAGAGCGATACAAATGAGAAGGTGGCTCCAGTTATGCCAACCGAAATTCCGTGTGTTGGGATCAGACATAGAGCTATCTGTCTTGTCCACTCCTCAAATGGCCAGACTCTGGGGGATTGTACACCTTCCCCTCAGTTTATGGGCCTAACAAAGGGCATAGCTTTGTGTCTCCAACATTTGCTTTCTAATCCCTCCTTTTTACCCACACCCTCTAAGGCCATGCCAGCCAAACTGATACCTTTTTTATTAAATCCTAAACTATCACATAGCCACTGTTATTGGGATAAGCTCGAACATCTCTCTTTAGGGGAATTTCTAGAGGCTACAAGTTCTAAAGCGAAACTGGAAGAGTTCAGCTCCAAAGTGATACAGGACACATTCTTTACTGACATCAAAACATTCCTGTACCATCTCTGAGACGTGGTGGGAAACATTGCTATCAGACACCTCTGTTCCCCATCACGCCATCTCGATGTTTTATAAATATAATCAGTCTCTTCAATGTAAAGGAACACCAGCATACATCAGGACCTGGGAGAGGGACATGGAATGATCTTTCACAGAGGCAGAAATCACTCAAATACATTTGAGGTCTCATGGCTTCTCAAGGTGTGTCCGTATACAGGAACATTCATACAAGACCATGACCAGATGGTACAAAGACCCATTGAAGTTATTCCAAATAGGCCTTAGGGCTTCTGATACCTGCTGGCGCTGCGGAGGAGGTCGGGGCTCCCTATATCACATAATGTGGACTTGCCCACTTATTCAACCTTATTGGCAACAAGTTGAAAAACATATCAACAAGATCTGTAACCTGGCCTGGCGATTCAGCTACAACCTGAATCAGTCCTTCTTTGGCTCCCATCTCCCACATGGAACCCATCCAGGTTCAACCTTCCTACAATACTAGTGCAGGCAGCTAGACTCCTAATCCCACTCAGGTGGCTAGATGATAATCCCCGACAATGAAGATGTGGAAAGATAAAATTGACCAGATATACTTGATGGAGGAGCTGGTGAGTTGGGAGACAAGAACTCATGCTAAATTTCTCAAACTATGGGGACCATGGAAAGAGGCCAGGATTAATTTCTAGACAAAGACAGGCCTCACCCCCGCAAGGTCTTCTTTGATAATTTAGCCACTCCACTTGTTGCGGTCCGCAGTGTTGGTATGGTGTCGGACCACGTCTGCAACCAGATCTTGACTATCAGCTATCGCAGATGTAACCTAGTCATTAAGATGACGTAGTTATGTAACTATGTATACTTTATATAGACCATTGGAGCTATATTAAGCTTTATAATCCCAATATACTCATATATGCAGGATATATGTTTTACCTTGGAGTAAATTTGTTTACTTGCTTTGTTAATATTCTGGTTTATTACATTGATTATTGCCCCTATGTCCCTCCTAGTCAGCCCAGTTTCCCTCCTTTACCGATCCCTCTTTTCCCCTTACTTTACCCATACTTATCCCCCCCATCCTCTATCCCTCCTCTCTTTAATTTCTATTTTACATTCGACTTGACTTGTGTAATACAACTTGTAACTGTTGGATATATTAAAATAAAAACAGTTTTGTAAAAAAAAATAAATTATTATATAGCTATATGTTTTCTTAACCTTGACACTTATACCAACTGCGTTCTTGCAATTGTACATTGGTTACATTGTACATTGATTTGTGTGTGTGTGGGAGACTGGCTGACCTGTTACACATACACTTGGCAGCTGAAGGCATCTGTGTTGGTCCCATGTTCATATGTGCATGCATTGCTGAGAAAAAATATCCTTTAATATATGCAAATGAGCCTTTAGGAGTAATGGGCTCAGCTCTGTCAGCAATGAGAATGCCCCCGTTGCTCCTAGAGGCTCATTTGCATATATTAATACATCATTTTTCTCAGCAATGTGGGCACATATGAACATGGTACCAACACAGATGTCTCCAGCTGCCAAGCACACATACAACATGTCAGCCAGTTTCATAGGTACAAATCTGCTAACAGAAGCTCTTTAAAGCATATAGATGTCATGTCTCCTGTACATATAGGGGCTCATTTAATAAGACCCTGCATAACAAATTAAATTTCTTGGTGAAGTTCGGCAAAGTTGCTGAATAAAATTTTTCTAAACTTTGTTCATCTCTAGTCAGGAAGTTAAAAACTGGCTTTGTCTGGAAGAGGTTAATATTTAATCATGGGATATCACCTTTAAATGGAACCTGTAAAGTAATTTTTCAAACCAAACCACCACCATGGTATGTATTTTGATCAAAATATATTGGCTAAGAGTCACAGATTTTATCAATAGAGTGAGGGCTTAGTCCATATGTTATTTGCATCTATTGTTATAGTGAGCTTTTTTTCCATGAATCATTAAAAATAACTTTAAAAAAGTTATGGTGGTCAGAATAAAAAAGTTTTAATTTATTTTTTCAGGTTGTAGACATATAAAATCTATACATGGTATCGTGTTCCGTGACACTTCAGTGATAACGAATTTGCCTTGCCGAAGCCCATACATTTTAATGCTGTACAGAGACGGATCTCTGTACAGCATTAAAACGACGTTTGGAGCGAAGCGTCAAGCCACATGGAAGTGTAATGCGATACAATCTCTATTCCCATGTTTCCAGTCTTCATTGACTCTGTAACCACTATCAGGCTTCTCCAAGTCTTGAAAATGCACTGTTATCTTATACTCCTTGTACATGTGCAGAGCAGGAAGGTGTACTCTGCTTAGCTTAATGCTTCATCACAGTACCCCTTGCTGCTTTGGGCATTCCTGTGATCTACATGACAACGCATTTACATGAGATTCTTGGTGATGACTACAGTGGCCAAGAGGCTGTAAATCAAGACTGAAGGGAGTTTGACACTGGATAGCATGACTACATACAGCATGAACATCTACTTGACTCTTTACCGGTCATTAGCACTCAACATGCTGTATTTTAAAAATGCATTTTTATCTTGCTAGCTTTCTCTGAAAAAACAGACAGTTCATGTTTGGAAAGAGTCTTAGGTCATCTACTATGGCATGGTGGTGGTCAGGGTGGTAAAATAACTTAACAAGTTCCCTTTAATAGCATGGATAGCATTTAAACATTGCAGGTAGAGGGCTAAAATACTTTACATAATACATTTAACATCTTATAGTGTATTCAAGACAACACAAAATGTAAGTGTGCCTGGAAACAAGATCATACAATATAGGATAGGAGAAGTAAAGTATGGAATAAACTGTCAAGTGCCAGTGACATTACTAGACATGACTCTTTTCTAGATAACTAACTTAAGGAACTATGAGTGCATATTTTAAGATATTGGTAAGAGTTGAATTAACTTCTTATTTAACTCTTCTAATATATTATTCTGTCAGGAACTACTATATGTTCCTGTGCAGCATTTATATTTTACTTGTGTATCTGTAGAACATACTGAAAACAACAAAAGGTAACCTAAATAGAAATGAGCTAACATGCTCGTTCGAGCATTAGGGTATTCGCATATGCTCGCTACTCGGTCGAGCATATCGCGATCCTCGAGGAAATGGCAACTTCCTCTTCCTGCATGTTAGACGCCTTTTTTCAGCCAATCAACATGCAGGAGAGTCTTTGGTACATCCTAGCATCATGTGGGGCCCCTACAAGTCGATAGCAGGGATTGGCTGGCCAGATCAGATGACCTGGGAATATAAGAATCTGGTCCCGCGCTGCTCGCGTCATACACCGTCTGCATGAGATTAGGGATAGAGCTGCTGTCTGTCAGGGAGAGTGTTAGGGCCTGAATTTAGATGTTGATTAGGCAGAAATCACCCACAAAGAACCCAACAGCCCTTCTAAGGGCTACAAGCACCTTTTTTTTGGTCTCCTCCAGGCTGGGACTTGTAGTGCAGCTACCGCCATCTTGGCTGCACACTGTACACAGTGACTGGTGACAGAAGGGACAGCACGTGGTCCACACAGACCCAAAATAAATTGCCCAAAGTACTCATTTTTGCTGCTGCTGTGCCTTGGCTTGCTGAGATCTGTAGTGCAGTCTAGGGAATACGTTTTTCTGTCATTTCAATACACTACAGTCCAGTGAACAATTATGTAGTGTACTGTATAGTAGTGTCAGTCTAGGGAATAGGTTTTTCTGTCATTTCTATACACTACAGTTCAGTGAACAATTATGTAGTGTACTGTACAGTAGCGTCAGTCTAGGGAATACGTTTTTCTGTCATTTCTATACACTACAGTCCAGAGAACAATTATGTAGTGTACTGTACAGTAGCGTCAGTCTAGGGAATACGTTTTTCTGTCATTTCTATACACTACAGTCCAGTAAACAAATATGTAGTGTACTGTACAGTAGCGTCAGTCTAGGGAATACGTTTTTCTCTCATTTCTATACACTACAGTCCAGTGAACAATTATGTAGTGTGCTGTACAGTAGTGTCAGTCTAGGGAATACGTTTTTCTGTCATTTCAATACACTACAGTCCAGTGAACAATTATTAAGTGTGCTGTACAGTACAGTCAGTCTAGGGAATACATTTTTTTATATATCCTACAGTGCAGTGAAAAATTGAGTGGTTTGCGGTGCAATAGCCGCCGTCTAAAGACTACGTTTTTCCTCTCAGTCATATATACTACAGTGCAGTGAAAAATTGAGTGGTTTGCGGTGCAATAGCCGCAGTCTAAAGACTACGTTTTTCCTCTCAGTCATATATACTACAGTGCAGTGCGAAATTGTGTCATGTGCTGCACACTAGCCGGAGTGTAGAAAATATACGTTTTTCCTCTCAGTTATATATTATACAGTGCAGTGAAAAATTCTGTCGTGTGCTGCACACTAGCCGGAGTGTATAAAATATACGTTTTTCCTCTCAGTTATATATTATACAGTGCAGTGAAAAATTGAGTGGTTTGTGGTGCAATAGCCGCCGTCTAAAGACTACGTTTTTCCTCTCAGATATATTTACTACAGTGCAGTGCGAAATTGTGTCGTGTGCTGCACACTAGCCGGAGTGTAGAAAATATACGTTTTTCCTGTCAGTCATATATACTACAGTGCTGTGCGAAATTGTGTCGTGTTCTGCACACTAGCCGGAGTGTAGAAAATATACGTTTTTCCTCTCAGTTATACATTATACAGGGCAGTGAAAAATTTCTGTCGTGTGCTGCACACTAGCCGGAGTGTAGAAAATAAAAGTTTTTCCTCTCAGTTATATATTATACAGTGCAGTGAAAAATTCTGTCGTGTGTTGCACACTAGCCGGAGTGTAGAAAATCTAAGTTTTTCCTCTCAGTTATATATTATACAGTGCAGTGAAAAATTCTGTTGTGTGCTGCACACTAGCAGGAGTGTATAAAATATATGTTTTTCCTCTCAGTTATATATTATACAGTGCAGTGAAAAATTGAGTGGTTTGCGGTGCAATAGCCGCCGTCTAAAGACTACGTTTTTCCTCTCAGATATATTTACTACAGTGCAGTGCGAAATTGTGTCGTGTGCTGCACACTAGCCGGAGTGTAGAAAATATACGTTTTTCCTCTCAGTTATACATTATACAGGGCAGTGAAAAATTTCTGTCGTGTGCTGCACACTAGCCGGAGTGTAGAAAATATAAGTTTTTCCTCTCAGTTATATATTATACAGTGCAGTGAAAAATTCTGTTGTGTGCTGCACACTAGCCGGAGTGTATAAAATATACGTTTTTCCCCTCAGTTATATATTATACAGTGCAGTGAAAAATTGAGTGGTTTGCGGTGCAATAGCTGCCGTCTAAAGACTACGTTTTTCCTCTCAGTCATATATACTACAGTGCAGTGCGAAATTGTTTCGTGTGCTGCACACTAGCCGGAGTGTAGAAAATATACGTTTTTCCTCTCAGTTATATATTATACAGTGCAGTGAAAAATTCTGTCGTGTGCTTCACACTAGCCGGAGTGTATAAAATATACGTTTTTCCTCTCAGTTATATATTATACAGTGCAGTGAAAAATTGAGTGGTTTGTGGTGCAATAGCCGCCATCTAAAGACTACGTCTTTCCTCTCAGTCATATATACTACAGTGCAGTGCGAAATGGTGTCGTGTGCTTCACACTAGCTGGAGTGTATAAAATATACGTTTTTCCCCTCAGTTATATATTATACAGTGCAGTGAAAAATTGAGTGGTTTGCGGTGCAATAGCCGCCGTCTAAAGACTATGTTTTTCCTCTCAGTCATATATACTACAGTGCAGTGCGAAATTGTGTCGTGTGCTGCACACTAGCCGGAGTGTAGAAAATATACGTTTTTCCTCTCAGTTATATATTATACAGTGCAGTGAAAAATTCTGTCATGTGCTGCACACTAGCCAGAGTGTATAAAATATACGTTTTTCCTCTCAGTTATATATTATACAGTGCAGTGAAAAATTGAGTGGTTTGCGGTGCAATAGCCGCCGTCTAAAGACTATGTTTTTCCTCTCAGTCATATATACTACAGTGCAGTTCGAAATTGTGTCGTGTGCTGCACACTAGCCGGAGTGTAGAAAATATACATTTTTCCTCTCAGTCATATATACTACAGTGCTGTGCGAAATTGTGTTGTGTGCTGCACACTAGCCGGAGTGTCGAAAATATATGTTTTTCCTCTTAGTTATACATTATACAGGGCAGCGAAAAATTTCTGTCGTGTGCTGCACACTAGCCAGAGTGTATAAAATATACGTTTTTCCTCTCAGTTATATATTATACAGTGCAGTGAAAAATTGAGTGGTTTGCGGTGCAATAGCCGCCATCTAAAGACTACGTCTTTCCTCTCAGTCATATATACTACAGTGCAGTGCGAAATGGTGTTGTGTGCTTCACACTAGCTGGAGTGTATAAAATATACGTTTTTCCCCTCAGTTATATATTATACAGTGCAGTGAAAAATTGAGTGGTTTGCGGTACAATAGCCGCCGTCTAAAGACTATGTTTTTTCGCTCAGTTATATATTATACAGTGCAGTGAACATACAAAATGTTGAACCCAAGGGCAAAGTGTCGAGGACGAGGGCGTGGACGTGGGCTTTCAAGTAGTGTAGGGGGCAGAGGCCATGGTCCTGGGCAGGTTGACACAGTACATGTTGATGAGGGAGCAGTGGAACTCCGCAGAGTTTCGCTCCCTAGCTTCATCTAGCAACTTCCTGGTTCACGTAGTACACCACTATTGAAACCACAACAGTGCGAACAGGTGATGACGTGGATAGCAGACAATGCGTCCAGTAATTCATCCACCACCAAGTCTTCCACGCAGTCCACCCACGCTAGCCAAGGGAGTAGACCTCTGTCTCCTCCAGCTCAACCTCCTTCCCCCCAGCCTGCCCCCCCCCCACGGAAAGTATGGATTCAGATCAGGCATACTCACATTAACTCTTTTCAGGACCATACCCAGAGACACAAACCACTGCTCAACAGCAACCTAAGCAGTTGCTCTGTCCCGATGCCCAAAATTTAGAACTTACATAGTCTGTGGGTGATGAGAGTGGAGTGCAAGTACTGCATGAAGAGGTGTCGGATGATGATGATGCTGATGATGAGACACGGTTGTCAGACAGTGACATTGTTGTCACGGCAGTAAGTACAAGGGGGGAGCAGAGTGAGGAATCGGAGAAAGAGCTGGTGGATGATGAGGTGACTGACTCGAGCTGGGTTGGTAATCCAACTCAAGACAGTGCTTCTGAGGGGGAGGCAAGTGCAGCACCAGAACAGGTTGGAAGAGGCAGTGAGGTGGCCAGAGGGAGAAGCAGAGCCAGAGCAGGTAGATCAGCAACTGTTTCACAGAGTCAAGCTCCCGTGCTGAGGCCTAGATGTTCGTTTAAAGAAAGTGAGGATGACCGACGGACTGTGGTGTGCAACCTGTGCCACACCAGGATCAGCAGGGGAGCCACCACTACCAGCCTAACCACTATCAGCATGCGCAGGCTATGAGTGCTAAACACCCGACTCAGTGGAACCAAGGGCGTTTACCTCCTGCAGGTCACACCATGGCACCTTCCCCTTTGTCACATGCTGGCTCGGTGAGTCAATCCCCTGCCCAGGACCCCAGCATGAGCGCCTCCCGCCCTACAACCACCCCTTCACCTCCACGATCCTCCACAACCTCCACCAATGTGTCCCAGCTAGGAATGAGCGAACTTTTGAAAAGTTCGGTTCGCTTCGCTTCGGCGAACTTTCTTGAATTTTGGATTCGTACGAACCGAACCTAAAACGAACCTTGCTATAACGGCTGAATAATTGCTTCTACAATAATGGGAGTCAGATAGGGTATAGTTTCGTTTACTTGCAGTTGCTATTACAAAGAAAAAATGGAAAAAAATCCAAGTGACTTCAACAATGGCGACGCAAAATATACGCATATTAGAGAATTTACACTAATGCGTACGCTAATGCGAACATTCCCGCACAAATAACGAACATACAGTGTAACGTTGTCAAAGGTGCGGTACTTAACTGAATATGTACACATTAGCGTACGCATACACTGCGTCTGCGAACATTCCTACTCAAGTAACGAACATACAGTGTAGCGTTGTCAAAGGTACGCTACTTAACCGATTGCGTACGCATTAGAGTACGCATACACTGCGTCTGCGAACATTCCTACTCAAGTAACGAACATACAGTGTAGCGTTGTCAAAGGTACGCTACTTAACTGAATATGTACGCATTAGCGTCACGAACAGGATGAGTCTGAAGTGCCTGTACCGTTTTGGCCACAGCTCAACCATCCCTAAAACAGACTTTAAACTAATAGCCTTTTATCTACAAGGCCAAAGAATTAGTCAGAAAACCTGACAGATGTCTACTGAAAAATGACTTTGACACAGTTGCTGCGGTGCAGACAGCGCAAAACGCTGCGTGCCGGCACCAGAAGAGTTAACAACGCCTTTTTCTCACTAGTGGCGCAGCTTCTTCATGCTGAAGCAAAGAAACCGTCCCCTCAAGAGCATGAAAACCATGGCACGGCCCCCTGTAGCACGAGAAAATCTAATCCAGCCCGCCAGGAACTTGCTGGGGGGAGCATTGAGAGCGAACACTCCACCCCCTTAGCTCCTCCATCTCCGGTGTATGTGAAGAAAGAGAGAGGCAACAACATGGCGTCCCGTCAGCGCAGCCCTATTTGGGGGGATATGGTCTGGGGCACCGACCCATATGAGCCTACACCTAGACCAGCGGAGGTTCGCCTGGACCAACTTATCCGCAAGGCACAGCTGGTGCCGAACCCCGAAGTGCCTCATTTACCGGTGATAGCAGCTGGAGATCCTGCAAGCGAGGCCGCACACGTGCTCCCGAAGATGGATGCAGCTAGCGGTGCACTTAGGAAGCCAGCATACGTCCGGGCCAAAGTCTGAGTCGAGACGGCCGGGCCTGCG